>JAECZO010000136.1:0-69252 GCA_019188245.1 Novymonas esmeraldas | reverse complement strand
CCGCAGCGTGTGGACGTCAGCCCGGCGCACTACACGCACACTTCTACGCGCCGCGCTGTGCCGTCCACGCGCCGCCGCACCGCCACGCGAACGCAGCCACCGCCGCGCACAGTCGCGGGCAGCGGGGGAGGACGAGGGGGGGTGGGTGGCTGGGCACCGCAGTGCATCGAGGCCGAGGCACATGGAAACAAAGAGAGAGACAAAGAGAGGGAAAGAGAGAGAGAGGCCACACAGAGGCACACACACACACACACGCACAGCGCAGCTCGTAGAGGAACACACTGTTGCGGAGGGGGGAGAAGCACAGACGTGGAGAGGACACACACACACACACACAGCGGGTGGGGCGGGCGAGACGGGGCACCGCATGAGCGACTGTGCCAGCGAGGGCACACGCACATACACGCACATACACGCACACACACACTTACACTCACACTCACACTCACACTCACACACCGCGCGGGGAGACGAGGAACTCCGCCCCACAGCTCGCGGCATGGCGCACGCACGCACTCGCACACTAACGACAATCAACGCGCTCGCAGGAAGGGACCCGTGGGCAGCGGCGCAACGCAACAGCGCCGCGCGCTCACCCACGCCCTGCCTCAACTCATGTGGGCACACTACAGCAGCACACACCCGCATCCGCACGCGCACGCACACGCACCGCAGTCGACGTGGCGAGCCGTGCCGCGCGCGCGCACGCACAGACGCAGGCCTGCACTGCGTGTGCCGCTGCCGGGCCCCGTCGGCGCCGCCACGCACACGCGCACACCAACGGGCCCGGCCACAGAGGGGGAGAAAGAGAGAGCGCACGCAAGAAGAAGCAGCTCTCACACACAGACAGCCGCACAGACACACAGGCACACAGGAGCACGCACACGCGCACACACAGCGCAGAGGAAAGCAAAAGTAAGGAGCGGCTCGAAGGCGCCGCAGCCGGTCGGGCCGCGGGCACCGCGACACCGTCACACACACAACGGAAAGACACACACCGCTGCCGGCACGCAGCCGCACGTACACACACACACACACAGGGGGAGGGTAAAGCACACACACACAGAGAGGGGGGGAAGGTAACGTGGAAAAAACAAAAAAACACCGGTGCCCCCTTAGATTAGGCATACATCGGCACGCAGGCGGCGCGCCTCGGGTCGGCCCCGCGTCAGTCGGTGCGTGCACATAAATGCACATAAATGTATAGCGGCACTAGGACGACGCGGCGGGCGTGGAGAGGCACAGGCGCACAGGTGCGTCGCAGGCTGCTCGCCCGCCCCCCGCCCCCCGCCACACACACACACACACCAGCAGCGGGAGCTGAGCCGGCGGCCGGCGCGCGGGGAGCCGCGTGGGAGGGAGGGAGGAGGGAGGAGAGAGGAGGGAGGAGGGGGGATCACCGGGGCCTGCACGGGGCGGGCGGGGAGAGAGGGAGCCGGCGTGAGGGGGGCGGAGAGGAGGCGACGGGGCCGGAGGGGACCGGCACGCCTACGCCGTCCCACGCCCTCGCCGTGCGCACGCGGTGGGGCATTCATGGATGAGCAGGGAGAAGGAAAAGCCGGCGCGCGCGGGCGGCGGCGGCGTGAACATGTCACACACCCGCGCACGCACTGAGTGAGGCGCGGAGGCGGCGGAGGAGGGAGGGAGGGACACGGGAGGCGGCTCGGCATGGCAGCGCAGGCAGCTCAGGCAGCGCAGGCAGCGCAGCCGGTCTAGCGAGCCGCGTCGGCAGGGCGTGGCAGCCAGCGGAGCACGCGCGCGCCTACAGCCACTTCCCGATCAGCGCCATCACGCCGGCGCCGATCCACAGCCCCGTGTACAGCCCGATCCGCTTCACCACGCCGTACCTGTGGCTGTCGTCGCAGTGCACGCGCAGGTCGTGCGGGAAGTCCACGAACAGCAGGTTGAAGGCGATGTACAGCATGATCCCGCCGCAGATCGCGTCCAGCACAGCGCTCACCAGCGCGTACGACACCCCGGTCAGCGCGTCGCGCGACGCCATCACCGCGCCGGTGCCGGCAGCAATCCCGATCGGCGCGGAGAACGAGAACACAAGCATCAGCGCAAGCTCCAGCGACAGCTTGAACGGCGCGTCCGCCAGCCGCGCGCCCATCGCAAGGCCCTCGAACAGCTGGTGGAACACAAGCGCGATGAGCAGCACGCGCATGTCGTCGCCGTTCGCCACGGCGAGCGCGAGCCCCACGAACACGCTGTGCAGCGTCACGCCGAACTCCATGCACAGTGCGGCAACGATGCGCTGCACCTGCGGCATGTCGTCCGGCACAGCCACGCCGTGCTGGTGGCCCACGCACTCCGCGCCGCTCGCGTGCGCATGCGCGTGCTCGCGCTCGCTGTGCGACCGCACCACCACAGCGTCGTCGCCCAGCGCCGCGCCGGCGTCCGCACAGCCCTGCTGCTGCGCCTCCGCGCCAGGCTCCACGCACTCCTTGCACAGCGAGTCGTTGCATGGCTCCGTGCGGCGCACATCCACCGCAGCGCCGCTCGCAGAGCTGTTCGCGTCCGCCACAGCCGCGCGCCGCGACCAGCGCAGCACAACCCACGCAACAGTCCCGTCCACCGCGTGCATCAGCACAGCCGCGATCATCGCGAACAGCACCGCCCACCCCTCGTACATCTCGCGGAAGTGCTCGGGGATGCAGTCCTGCTCGAACGTGCCGGCCGCCTCGTTGATCATGTGGATCAGCGCCACCGCAAGCACCACGCCGGTCGCCATCGCCTTGCCCACCGCGTAGATGTACGCGTGCAGCCGCAGCGCGGGCACGTGCTTGCCGAGGATCGGGATCAGCGTGCCCACCGCAGACGCGGCAAGGATGATGAAGATCGCAGCGATGTGCAGCCCCAGGTTGTAGTTGCCGTCCAGGCTCGAGCACCTGCCGTCGTCGTCCGCCGCACCGGCAGACACGGCGGCGGACGCAGCAGCATCGGACGTGATCGCCGCCACGTCCAGCGCCGCGGCGCCGGTCGCAAGAAAGACATCGCCAAAGAGATGGCGGCACGTCGCGAGGGTCGGCTGCGCCATGCCAGCGCGGGTGGGGAGAAGCGGTGGTGAGAGGCGGGGAGGGGGGGAGAGGGTGCCGTGTGTCGTGGCGAGGCGCAGGGGGTGCGAGAGCGGAAGCGAGAAACAAAGCGAGGAAGACAGCGAGAGAGAGAGAGAGAGAGAGCGCAGCGTGACAGCGGTCTTGTCGTGGCGGGCCGCGTGTGCGCGCGTCGGCGTGGGTGCGTGTGTGTGTGTGTGTGGGTGTGTGTGCAGCGGAGGAGGGACACGGCGCAAGAGGGAGAGTGGCGGGGAGGGGAGGATGCAGCGGCAGACAAGGCACTGAGGGGGAGGGGAGGACGGTGGCGGTGGCAGCGAGGGGAGGCGCGCGGCCTAGTGTGAGCTCGGGAACACACGATGGCGGGGGTGGGGGGAGGCGGGGTTAGCCGGCGACGATGGTGAGCTTGTAGTTGGGGATGACAGCGAAGAGACGGAGGCGGAGGTGGGGGGTACTTGGGTGGAAGGCAGACAGCTGGTGGGAGTGGATGGAGCGTCGGAGGAGCGACAGTTGGTGATGGCGCGATGTCGCCAGGTGGAGGCGGAGGAGGGGACAATAGTGGATGGGCCGTACACGGAGCAAGAGGTCAAGGCGGAAGTGGAGCTGGTGTGGAGTTGTACCGACCGGCGGAGTGGCGGTCGCTCCCCGTCTTCTCCGCCTGTTCACGTGTGATACCCCACGATCGCGGCCTTGTGGTACGTCGGCCGTGTGTTGGATATCATCACGGCGTCAAAACGTCGTGCACGTGAAACGCGCGTCGGACAACAAAAAAAAAAAAAAATGGCGCTGCACGGGTGGAAGATGAGGAGGGGGAGGGAGAGGAACGGCGCGGCGCTCTCGTGCGTGTCAAGAAGGGCGATGGTCTGCTCAGCGGAGTCACGCTTGGGAGGCGTGGAGAGAGAGTGATACTCGCCATCGGGTCAAACGGTGTTAGACCCTGGGCAAAGGTGTGCTGGTGAGCGAGCAGGCATCCAAGCGGTGTCGACGCGTGTGTCTTTGTGTGTGTGTGTGTTTGTTTGTTTATGTCTGTATGTGTCTGCGTCTGGATCCACAAAGACTGAGGGGCGGCGGCACGGGAGAAGAGAACAACGGAGCGACGACGCGGCTCTCGATCGGCGGGGGAGGACGCGCTGTGGTGCCCACTGTCGAGGTCGAGGCAGGAGACGGTGAACCTGAAAAAAAAAAGAGAAGAAACACACACACACATACACACACACACACACACACACACAGTTACACGGAGACACGTAACAGCGTCTGCATCACGACCTCCCTCCCCCCTCCCTCCCGTACCTCGCCAGGAGGCGCTGCCGGAAGGGTCCACCGGGAAGAGGAACAGGAAGGAGTGGGGGTGGAGAGAGAGAGGGAGGGACGGCGGCCATGCGGTGGCGGCGAGGCTCTCTGCGAACGGCGGCTGGGGCTACTCCAGCGTGGCGAGGGCGCCTGGAGTCTTGTACATGAAGAACCGGTACAGCGGCGGTGCCACACCGATTATCATAAGGCCGAGGGTGATGGCCGTGATGCAGAAGAACGGGGTCATCGTGGTTGCCTCTGTGAAGGGCACACGCACGTTCATGGAGAAGAGACCGGGGATGACGGTGATGGGCATCACCACCACAGCAATTTGGGTCTGCACGTGGTTCAGGTAGTCCATGAAGTTGCAGTGAGAGAAAAGGCGGGCTGAGACGCCGCTGATGAGGGTCATACTCGCCATGTTGACCATGTCGCGCCCCTTCCTGAGCTTGAGAACTGTGCTGCGGACGGAGGAGAGCGAGCGCAGGTAGCGCTCCACTGCCTCGGTCGATTGCGCGAAGGGCGTCTGGCGCATCGCTGGGAGGAGGAGCTCCTTCAGGACCCGCTCCTTCTGCAGGGCATCCATGTGGAAGAAGGCGATGAGGTGACGGAGAGTTCGGGTGCGCACGAGCACGTCATCCTGATCCACCCGCGACGGAAGAATCTGAAGCACAAGCTCATCAAGCTGGTCCGCCTCGATGAGCAGGGCGCGCGTGGACTGCTGGAGGTAGGCGATGATCGCCGACACGAGCGAGCTGCAGACCACAGAGATGGCGGTGGTGATGCGGTGGTTTGGTGACGTGGGGTCCCCGACGGAGCCGAGAGACGCCGCTGGAGGGAAATCCGGCGCGGCGTGTGTGTGCCACGGCTCCGCGGCGGAGGTTGACGGGTAGGCGAGCGGCTCCAGCGCCACCGCACGGCCGCCGCCGCCGGCACCCCGCCGCTGCCCCACCGCGCCGAGCCCCTCGTGAAGCTCCTCGTTGGCCACGCTGCCAGCGTCGTTCAGAGACGGGGTGCTCCCGTGCCGGCGGCCCCACGCGCCGGCGGCCCCTTCGCTGGGCTCCCGCTGCGCCGTGGCGATCGACGTGGGCGACGCGGTGAAGTTCGCGGCAGAGCGCAGCGCCGTGCGAGCGCCGGTCGGGGCCGTCCCGGTTGGTGACCCGGTGGAGAAGGCGTGGTTCGCCACGATGAGCCGCACATCGCCCTCGCCGCCGAACGGCCCGACGCTGAAGGTGAAGAGCGTCGACTCGAACGCCAGCGCCACCACCGGCGCACACGGGAGCCGTGTGCCTCGCGGCAGGGCTCCCGTGTGTTGGATAGCACCACGCCGCGTGCTCTCTCCCTTCGGGACCGACACGGCCTGAAGACAAAGCACCGCGTACCCGTGCGCCGGGAAGTACTCCAGAGAGTTGTCGCGCGCCCTGGCATGGCTGTCTCCGCCGTGGCGGCGGCGGTGCTGTCGCCTTGTATGGCGACTCTCTTTGTCCGAGGACACCGATGACTCGGCGTCCTCGTCGTCGCTGCTGGTGTCGCTCTCCGCTGCCTCTCCCGTCTCCTCCTCATCTGCGGCGCGACACAAGACGGAGACGATGCGGCGACGTGTGAGCACATGCACCGGGAGACACTCCAGCACCTCCGTCAGCTCCTCCTCCGTCGCCGCCTTGACGCTGACCCACGCCGGGTGCGCAGCGCCGTCGGGGGGCGACGTGGGGGAGAGCTGAATGGGTGGAAAGGCGGCTCGGTCTGACGGACGCCGGTGACTGGCGTCCGCCGACGCTGCGGTGCGCGCCGCGGGGGGCATGGCGATCTGCGCGAAGTGGTCGCCGACCGTGGTGGGCGAGGGAGACATGGCCAGGAACTGGTCCGCCTCGGGGAGCATCTGCCGCAGCGTGGCGACGTCGGGCACGAGGCGGCGCGCCTCGCGTGTAACGCCGTCGTCGAGGTACCACACCCGGATGTGGATGCCGTCTCCGTAGTCTCCCGCCACACCACCACCGCCCTCCATGATCGGCGACATCCCTGCGGTCGCGTCCGTCAGCGTCTTCGAAGCGGCGGGGTGGGGATCGCCCATCAACGGCGCCGCGGCGCATGGCGTCATCTCCGTCTCCATCATCGCAAGTGTGTGTGTGTGTGTGTGTGTGTTTCTTGGCTGCCACCGTTACCACGCAAGCACACAAGTCAACAGCAGCCCTACAAGAGGGGAAAGGAAAAAAAAAAAAAGGAGGGGAAGGTAAGGAGGTGTTTGTTGAATGACTATCCGCAGAGAGAGGGAGAGATGCACACACACAGACACACACTCACTCACGCACAAGAAAAAAAAAAAAAACAGCAGCGTCTTCCACCTCTCCTTTTTTTTTTTTTTTGCGCAACAGTGTGTGAGGGAGGCGACAAGACAAAGACGACAAAAGAAAGAAAGGAAGAAAAAAAAAAAAAAGTGAGTGTGAGAGAGAGAGGGAGTGTGGTTCACGCGTGGCAGCGGCAGCGTCTCTACGCGGTGATCATAGGATGGGCAGACCGCAGCTCACTAACCGTACACATGCGAGGGAGGTGGAGGGGAAAGTGGAGGGGTGAATGACCTGCCAGCGCGGAGCCACGAACAACGAAGACCAGGAAGAATGGAAAGAGAGGCGAAAGAAAAAAAAAAAAAAGAGTGATGTGTGTCGAACAGGGCGAGTAAGTGAGAGACAAGAGAGGTCACAAAAACAAAAAAAAAAACAACGAGGAGCTTTACGGAGAGCGAGACGCACAAGTGGAAGGAAGCTGCGCCAAAGTGTGTATGTGTAAGTGTATGGGTTTGTGTGTGTGTGTGTGTGAGAGAGAAAGTGATGGAGAGGGTGGAGGAGAGTGAAAAAGTAGAGTTCACCAGGAGAAGCAGCATCTATCGAGGACGAGGCACATCCACACGAGACGAGTGATACGCTCTCGAGATGAGCTGCAGTGGCACCATCGCCTCCAGCGCATTTGCAGTACATGGGGTGGAGCTGAGGGAGGACAGAGATACCCCACTTGCATCAACTCTCTCCCCCCCCCTCCTCGCCCCGTCCTCTCTCTCTCCTCAGCTCCGCTTCTCATCTGTGAACTCGTGTGTTGGGAAGGAGGGACGGACGATGAGGCAGCCCCGACGCACAAAAGCACACACACACACACGCACACATCGCCTTCCTCGCTAGATTCCGTGACGATCCCCCGCGCCTTTTGGAGGGCTTTCTGTTCCGTGCGGTGACAACAACACTGGCGCTCTCCTTCTGTCTCCGTGTGTGTACGTGTGTGTGTGTGTGTGTGTGTGAGATAGCGATCACTCTCTGTCCCTCATCCGACCCGACGCTCTCCCTCTCGGTGCGCTGTTCCTGCGGATAGATTGTGCCCCTCGCTCACTCTCCTCCCACAGCTCACAAGAGGGAGAGGGCAAGCGGGTGGTTCGCGTCGGCTAGCGCAGGCAGGTGGCAGCGGAGCACGTGTCGATACAAGGGCCGCCTCAGCAACATATACGCACAATCCAGAAGCCGATACGTCTGCCACAGCACCGGATCAACGGTGGCCCCCGTCTGCTGCGGAGACTGGCGTGTGCCGGGTGCACGGGCATGCTGTGGCGCCGGTGGCGGGACGACACACACATCCGCCAGGATGCAGGACATGCTGTTCAGGCCGAGTTCCAGCGAGGCGCCGCAGTCGCCTTCGTCGTTGGCAACGTCGGCGCTGACATATATGTCGTCCAGTATCGCACTCATGCGATCGGAGAACGACTTCGCCTTCGCGAGATCGCCGTGGCGGGCTGCTCGATGAGGGGGCACCACACCGACCCCCGCCGCGTCACGATCCCCGCCGCACGCCGCGGTGACGAAGGCGGCCTCCCAGTCGCGGAGACAGTTCGAGTAGGACACACCGGAAGGTATCTGTGGCCTGCGGTAGCCTCCACCCGCGGTCGGGTGCGTCGGCACGCAGATCCCCAGCCCGCTGTACGTGTTGGCGACACACGCACCGCGGCGCGCCGCGGTAGACGTCTGCGCATTGCAGGAGAGCCTGCAGGCGCGGCGTAGCGCGGCGTGGCCTGGCACGCCGGCGTCGGCCATGGCGCCAAGCGCGTTGTCCATCGCTGCTACGATGGCCGCCGCGCCGTCACTGGGTAGTGCGGTGTCGCAGCGCTCTGCATACGACGCGTAGAGGAAGGCGGCGAGGCTGCCTTGGTTGTTGCACACCGAGAAGGTCGCGGCGCGGGCCGTGCCGCGCACCAGCAACCCCGGCACATCCGTGGGGTCATCCCGGTGGTAGCAGAGGTGTGTGCCGGCCGCAGCCTCCGCCGCCGCTGTGTCTGATGGTGAGGCCGACGTGGCGACGCGAAGGACGACCGTCTGACACTCGGGCGGGTCGTAGCGGTAACGCGCACAGCGCCAGCGACGCGCGCCGACCTCCGCATCGGCAGGGTGCACCAGACCCGCCAGCCGCAACTGCACCTGCGCCTCCCCGTCGCTGCTACCAGAGGCGGATGCCGCAACGCAGCACTCCGCGTAGGCCACCGCCAGCTCGAAGGGGCCCACCAACCGCCAGCCTGGGAAAGCGTCCGGCGGGGAGTCGGGCCGCAGAGCACATGCGGACAGCAGCACACACTGCACGTCCGCCGTGTCAAAGCCCATGGATGCGTAGGCGCGGCGAAGGACATCGGCCACGCCGGCCCAGCTCGACTTTTGAAGAAGCGGCAGTGGTGACCGCGTGTGTCGGGCAACGTCAGCAGCCGCGTCCGTGTCCACCAACGCGCCTAAACGCGGTGGGTGCATCAGAAACCGCTGAAGCTGCTCTGGGGAGGCCATGGCACCTTCATCCGCCTGCAGCGGCGATGGTGACGACGACGGCGGCGGCGGCACCGAGTCACTGCCGTCGAAGCTGTCCACCCCGGTCGTATCGTCGCCACCCGCAAGGCTGTCCTGCTCACCCGCACACCGTCGCTGACGCGCCTCCGCTGCTGCGCCGCCTTTCGTGTCGGCCCTCCGCCGCTTCGGCGGTGCGGCGCCGTCGACGTCTGACGGTGGGGTCGGGCGCCTCGTCCCCACTGCATCTGACGTGCTGTCGGCGGCGGGGTACTGCAGCGGGTGAGTGTGGTCCAGGAAGTGCTGAGGGTTTTTACGGTAGCAGCGGCCGTCGTAGGGGCACACCGGGAGCGGCGCCTCGGCCCCGGTACCACCGCGCGGGAACGTCATCGCCGCCTCTACTCCGTCGCACCTCCGGATAATAATAAAAAGAAAAGAAGGAAAGGATAAGAAGGGGTCCGTCTGTGTGTCTGTGTGTGTTTGTATGCACGTGCGTGTGTATGAATGTATGAGTGTATGATTGAGTGCGTACCCGTGTGTTTCTTGACTGGTCGACAACGACGCAGGATGAGGAAGGCGATGGACACAGTGGAGGAGTGAATTATGAGAAGGAAGAGCAGGGAGAGCGCCTGCCGAGTCTACTCCCCTCTCTTGCTCCGACCGATCAGCGACATGTGCACGCTTCGTGAACAAGAGCACGCGAGGGAAGCACAACGGTGCAGGGAAGGAGGGAGGGACGTGTCTCTCCAATGGCAGCAGAGGGGAAGGGAACGACGGCGCTTCCACACGAGGCGCCAGGTCTGCCAAAGGGGCGAGGAAGGGGGGGGGGAGGCGTCACTCTCTTCACGACGGCGACTCCTTCATAGGTGTCTGTGTACATGGCTGCGTGTGTGTGTGTGTGTGTGTGTGTGTCTGCTTTGACAGGTGCATTCACCTCGCTCAGGATCTGTGAAGGCAGTGGAGATAAACTGCGGCACGCCTGTATCAAAAAAAAAAAAAAAAAAAAGGGTGTCTCTGTGTGTCTCCCGGTGTTTATGTGTGTGTGTGTGTGTGTCGAAGGATTTTTAAAAAGGGCAAAGAGAAGTAATGAGGGGAGGGGGGCCGACGCTCCCGGTCCCTCATCACCGCGGCTGGGCAACCTTCACCGATGCAGGCTGACATCTTCTGAAGTGATTCCACGACGTCATCTCCCTCTCCCACAAGAGAAGGGCGGGGGAGAGAGAGAGGGCACCTGACTTGTGCAACGAGACAGCGACCCGGGGAGGACCTCCACGAGAGAGCAAAGACACAAAGAAGTACGGCCACGCGAAGCAGCCCATTGCACCTCCCCTCCCTCCCTCTCTCTCTCCCTCTCTCTCTCTGCGGTGCATCCACTGCTCACGAGCGCCACCTCAGCACACACCAACGACGAACACAGAGGAGACGAGCGAGAGGGGAAAGAGGGGAGGGCGAAAGTGAAAGGGAGGCACACCAGCGCACAAACTGGAGTACCAGAAAACACAAAAAAAAAAAAAAGAGAACACACAGAAGAGGAGACGTAGAAGTGGAAAAAGAAGTTGGCGGAGAAGGCGCTAGGGACACACCGTGAGAGAGGCTGCCGGTGGAGGAGGCTGGAGAAGGGAGGGAGTGGTGTGGGGGGGGGGGGGGGGGGGGGGGGGGGGGGGGGGGGGGGGGGGGGGGGGGGGGCGAGTGCAGTGCGACCGTGTTGGGGTGCCAAGCAGGCACGGACGGGGCCTCGCCGTCCTGCTCCCCGCTCGACGCACGGCGGCCGATGTTGCTGCCGGCCGTCGCTGCGCTCATCAGATCGCCTCGCGGCGGACGCGTCGGAAGAAGTTTTTGTCGAAGACCTCCTCGTCGTTGAAGGTCGCCTTGATGTTCGAGCGGATGTAGAGGTAGTCTGCATCCGAGTGCTGCGAGCTGGTGATGTTGACATCCGTGACGCACCGTGGGCGACTCACCTTGAACTTCTGCGTGATGCTGTAGTGCGCCGAGAGCGGGTCGCGGTTGCACAGAGTAAGCTCACGACGCAGATTGTGCTCCAGCGTCGTGTCGATGTCGTCGAAGCGGAAGATGCCCTCGCCGAAGACACCGCCGACGCCGTCCGTCACGCACGTCCACGTGTCGCGCACAATGTCGTACGAGATGGAGCGGTCGACGCAGCCGGCGGTGAGGATCGTCTTGGGGGTGGAGGCCCCCACCTCTGGGATCGGGTCGGGCCCGGCGACGACGGCGGCGCTAGGGTGGAGCACCGGGACGTGGAAGACGGCCGTGGCCGCGTCGAGCAGCAGCGTCGTGTCAGCTGGCGAGCACCACACCATGGGCCAGTAGTTGTTCGCGAGCGAGAGCGCGATGCTGTGGCCAGCCGGCACACAGTAGCCGCAGTAGTCCATCTTCACCGTCACCTGCACCGGCTGGCCAGGCTGCAGCAGCGCGATAGCGCTGTCGCCGTCGGGGCCGCAGTGGACGAGGTTCTTCATGCCATACGTGATGCGCGTCGCCGCGCCGTCCGGGGCGATGTCGCACAGCTGTGCAAAGAGGAAGCCCTTGGGCTGGTCGCACGTGAGGCTGACCGAGAAGGTTGGCTGGCCGAGGACGTCCATGGCGGCCGCGAGGGGGGCTGAGGTGTAAGTGACCGCCATGCCGTTGTCGATCCGCTGGTCGCCGGAGGTCTCCCCCATCACGCCGGCACCCATCCACTCTCCCGATAGGAGGCCGTGGTTGAGCGGGGTGTGCACCACCACAGCGCCGGCGGGGGCGGCGGCGGCGTCCTTGCCCAGCTCCGACAGGCGGCGGCTGGCACCGAGGCCGTAGGCAATCCGCGGAACCTCCGCCTCCACCCAGCGGTCCATCGCCACCCACTTGCCGGGAGCCACCGGCTTGCTCGTGCACGGCGGCAGCGCGTCCTCGATGTAGGCCTGGAACACCGGCCAGCTCGCCACGTCGTTCGTCGTCTTCCCCTTCATCCAGCAGTCCCACCAGTCGCTGGCCGCGCGCAGGAAGTTCATCTGCGGCATCGGAGTGCCGTCCTGCGGGTAGGCGTGCACCCACGGGCCACAGATCGCCTTGCACGGCACGTTCAGCTTCTCCAACAAGTGGAAGAGCGCGTTGGTGTAGGAGTCCGCCCATCCTTCGATCAGCAGCACCGGCACCTGGATCGCGCTGTAGTCCTCCTGGATGGAGCCGTGCTTCCAGTAGTCGTCGTACCGCTGGTGCTCCGCCCAGTCGGCCGCGTTCAGCGGCATCTGGTCCAGCCGCTCGAGCCACATCTCCTTCCAGCGGTCGCCGACGATGTCGCCGTCTGGCGGGCAGGACTGGAAGCCCTGCATGATGCAGCCCCACCAGAAGTTGTCGTTGAGCAGGCACCCGCCCTTCCAGTGGATGTCATCGGTGAAGCGGTTGTGTGTGAAGCCGAGCACGATAATGGCGCGCAGCGCCGGTGGGCGGCGCGCCGCCACCTGCAGGGAGTTGAAGCCGCTCCACGACTTGCCCATCATGCCCACGTCTCCCGTGCACCACGCCTGCTTGCTGATCCAGTCGATCACCTCCACCGCGTCGTCCTGCTCCTGCTTCAGATACTCGTCCCGCAGCAGCCCCTCCGACTCACCCGCGCCGCGCATGTCCACACGCACGGACACGTACCCCTGGCCGGCGAAGAAGCCATGCATGGGCTCGTCGCGAGTGCGTGTGCCATTGCGCTTCCGGTATGGGATGTATTCGAGGATCGCGGGGTAGCGGTGCTCCCCCGACGCGGCGTCCTTCGGCATGAACAGCCGCGCCGCGAGGCGAACCCCATCGCTGAGGGTGATGTAGATGTGCTCCACGAACTGCGTCGGGTGCGGGGGGTCGAGGCAGACACGGCGCATGATGACGACGTGGGGTGCCTATATCCCGATGAAGGTGAGCGAGAGAGAAAGAGAGAGAGCGAGTCTCGACGACCGATAAAATCAAATCAGGAAACCGAAAAAAGAGAGGAGGTTGTGCGGGGCAGTGGAAACTGTCTGCGCTGATTGCGGAGCCGCTACCGTAGAGGTGCGTGCACGTCACAAGTGCCTTTGTGTGTCTGTCTGCCTGTGTGTGTGTGTGTGTGTGTGTGTGTACGTGCACACTCCACTCGCCGAATTCAATCTCGTCACAGAGGACGACAAGAGGCAGGAAAAAGAGGAGAGGGGGGAGGGGAGGCCACGCGATGATGATCAGCGGTGACAGGATGCACCCACGCTCACGATACTCGCCGCAACTGGAAAGGCAAGGGAGCAGACAGTGGCGACGTCTTGTCCACCCAAACTCTCTCTCTCTCTGCCTCTCTCCGGGTTCGCAAGCGTGAGGAGGACAGCACTTACGGAAAGTGAGACAACTACACAGAAAGAGAAAGAGAGAGACGCGCGCTGCTGTAGACGAGGTGAGGAAGATGAGGACAAACACGGCGGAAAAGAACACAAAAAGGAAAAGGCAGGAGGCGCGGTGATGCGCGCGCCTGTATGTGACGGAGGGTGGCACTGATGGAGGCCGTGATGGGGCGGGAACTCGGGCTAGAGGAGGCGTGGCCACACAGCGACAGCGATGGCGACACGGGCGCTCCGAGACCGCGTGAGAGACCCGTGAAGGGGGACAGCGAGTCGCGTCGAGGGAAAGGAAAAGCGAAAAGCGAAAGTAACAAAAAAAAAAACACGGAAGAGAAGCGTTCGAGAGAGTTGTGCAGGCAAGAAACTGGTGTGCGTATGTGCATGCGGATGATTGCGTATGTGTACGTGTGTGTGTGTGTACGTGTGTGAGGGGATGTAATTCAGAGGGCAAGGCAGAGTTGGGAGAGGGAGAGATGGTGCAGAGTCCTACGTGATGCAGTCAAGAACGCGTACTCGTGTTGATACAGACAGACACACAGGTGAGGCGGAAAAGGAGAAGCGAACAAACGCATTTTATGATGTCCTGCTCACACACACACACACACAGGAAGAGCGGCCGCGGTGTGCGGTGGTGTGCCACCACGATCCCGTCTCTCCTCACACCACCACCATCACCATCATCATCGCTTCCTCGTCCGAATGTTGGCGCACACACACACACGTGTAGGCTGACCACCGCTATTCATGCAAGCTCAAACTGCGTGTTTGTTTTCGAGGGAATTGTGAGCCTGGGAACGGGTGGGTGTGGGAGGGAGGTGAATGGAGGGGACTGGACGACACTCACTCCACGATCCCGAGGTTCTTCAAGACACGCGCCAGCACAGCCTTCTCCTCCACCACACGGTAGCTGTCCAGCCGCATGAAGAGATTCGCGTGCCCCTTCACAGCCTTGCGCAGCTCCATCGTGTACCGGAGAGTGTTGCGCATGGCCACAGTAGCGGTGACGGAACGGCCGTCCTCCTGCACATCGACGGTCAGCGCATGGTGCTCGTTGAGAGAGCTGACAACACTGCCGATGTAGGTGGGCTCGGACAGATGCACCTCCACCTCCATCATCGGCTCGAGCAGCGCAAGATCCTCCCGCCGCGTCGCCTTCACCAGAGCGAGCACCGCCGCGCGCGCCACCGGCAGCAGCGACTTCTCCTGCAACGACGACCCCGCCGTCTTGCGGAAGTGCGTGAGCACCACCTCCACGCCGTGCATCGGCAGGCCCGCCAGCGGTCCCAGCCGCGTGCACGCCTCCACGGCGGCCCCGAAGCTGGCTGCGACAATGCGGAGGTCCTCCTTCGCGCTGCGCACGTTGTCCATGCGAGCCCCGCCGTCGCCGCCGTGCTGCCGCGGTCCACCACGGATGAACGCCTCAGCAAACGCGCTGTCGATGCGGAAGCGGCACTGGTCCGCCGTGCTGCACCGCTCCGCATTCTCCAGCAGCGGCCGCATCTCCAGCGAGCACTCGGCGTACGGCAGCTCATTCACCACGCACATGTGCCCCTTCAGCACCTGCGCTGTCCGGATCGTCTCACGGTACTCGATGATGGCACGCAGCAGCCGGCACTTCACCTGGTACTCGTTCGCGAGACGCGACATGATGATCTCCAGGTGCAGCTCCCCCATCCCGCGCACCACCACCGTCCCCTGCTCGTTCTCCGCCACGCGCAGGCTGGGGTCCTCCCGCGACAGCTCTGCCAACGCGGTCCTCAGCAGCTCGATCTGGTTGCGCGTGGCGGCCTCGATGGAGAAGGAGATGACCGCCGGAGGGGCGCTGATTCCTTCAAGGGTGTGGACCTCCTCCTTCACCTCGCCACGCCGCACATGCTGCTTCGCCTGCAGGAGATGCTGCGCCGGCGCACTGAAGAGGGTGTCGCCGGTGTAGGTGTGGGCGAGGAACGCGGCACCGATCTGCCCCGCCTCCAGGTGCGGCACCTCCACCGGCTGGTTCGCACGCATCACGTAGAGCTTGTCGATCACCTCCGTCTTTTGCCGGCTGTGGTTCTCGACTCGCATGCGGGGGCTGATCTTTCCACTGTAGACGCGCAGAAATACGAGCGGGAGACGCTGTCCTTTGCCAGGGTGCACAATGTGGGTCACCTTGAAGGCGAGAGCGACCGTCGGCACCGTCGGCGACGCCGAGGCCGGCGGAAGAGGGACTGGAATGCCGCCTCGAGTGAAGCCGGTCAGTTGCCGGTCACGCGGCGACGGCAGGTAGTATGTGATGGCGTCGAGCAGCGGCTGCACCCCTTGGTCACGACGCGAGGCGCCGCAGAGGACGGGCAGCAGCGGCGGGCGACCACGCGGCGGGCACACGACGCACCGCCGCACGGCGGCACGCAGCGCCTCGGTGGACAGTCGCCGCTCCGCCTCCGCCTCGTCGCCGTCTGTGGCGTCCAGCAGCATGATGAAGGCCTCTGAGAGCGCGTCGTCCACGGCGGTGAGCTGCGTAACGAGGTCGTGGCGCGCCTTGCGCATCGCGCGCGCGACGTGCTCCGGCTCGTGGTCGGCGGCGCCACCCGACGTCAGCGACGAGGGTGTGTTGCCGGCGCGGTTGCCGCCGAGATCTGTGCGTCGGACCTCAGAGCCGTGGCAGCCGTCGAAGCGGCACGCCGTCTGATCGACTATGTCCACCACGCCGGCGAAGCTGCCGTCCTCGGCGTGCAGCGGCACCTGGAGGAGTAGCGGCTCCACCTGCAGCTTCGTGCGGATGGAGTGGACGGACATGGCGAAGTCGGCATTGAACTTGTCCATCTTGTTGAGGAAGACGAGCACCGGGATGTTGAACTTGCGGCTCTGCTGGAGCACCGTGTAGCTTTGCGCCTGCACGCCAGCGGAGGCGTCGAAGAGCGCCACAACGCCGTCCACCACCCGCATCGCTCGCTCCACCTCCACCGTGAAGTCCACGTGGCCCGGTGTGTCGATCAGGTTGATGCTGTGCTCGCGCCACCGCAGCGAGACGGCGGCGGACTGGATGGTGATGCCGCGGTCCGCCTCCTCCTTCATGAAGTCTGTCGTCGTCGTGCCGCTGTCCACGTCGCCGACGCGCGTGGTGACGCCAGCGTAGTAGAGCATGCGCTCCGTCGTCGTCGTCTTGCCGGCGTCGATGTGCGCCACAATCCCAATGTTGCGCACCCGCAACACTGCGGCCTCCGCGGCGTCGCCGGCGGTGTTGCGGGACACTGGGGCGGCGGCGGCGGCGAGCAAGAGGGACGTATGGCGCAGCCACCCCCGGACATGACGGGGCGGGCAGGGCCGGCGCAGCGGCCACCGCGCGCAACGTGCAAGCGCGCTGTGCAGCTGCATCTTCGTTGGGGTGGGGGCGGAGGGGAAACGGCAGCGACGGAGAAAGAGAAACAAAGAGCGGAGAGAAAAAAAAAAAGTAGGGTGCGACCAGAACGATGTACACAACGAGGAGCAGTCACATCAGAGAGGGCCGGTCCGGCCACCACCATCACCCCCCTTTCGCACAGGTGTGCACCTCTTCTTCGCCGCCGCCGCCAGCTCTCCTCCTAGAGCTGTGCACACGCAGAGGGAGAGAGCGAGAGGTGATCTCCCATTTGTTCTGTTGTCTTCGCTTCACGGAGGAGAGCAGCGAGGGGGCGGGAGGGGGGAGAGGCAGCACTGTACATGGTATCCATCGCAGCCGTACTGCGACAGACGCGCCCTCTACCCGCTCCGCCTCTCCCTCCCCCCCCCCCTCCCTTTCCTCGCTTCATCTCCTCTGCTCGTGTGTGTGTTTCCTTGTCTGTTTGTTTTGTTTAACGTCACAGTTCACTTAAAATCGCAGTGCGTCGCGTCCATCTCTTTCATTGTCCCCCCGCCCCGCCACCTCTACTCCACCCACGCCTCCACAGCAAGTGTGTGGGGCGGTGGGAGAGTGGAGAGGAGGCGGAGCGAATGGCGGGTGCGCGTGTGTGGGTGCATAAGCGCAGATGACGTATGTCTTCCATGTCGCGGTGACTCCCAACACTACGTCGCGCCGTCAACGCATGACTTACATGAAAAAAAAAAAAAGACACACACACATACGCGCACACAGGCGCGCATGCATACAAATACAAGCACAGACACACCCAGCGTGTGTCGTGGAAGCGGCGAGAGTCACGTCATCACGTGCCTCAGTCTCCTCCTCTCCTCTCCTCGCGCCCACACACACCCGCTCACGGCGCAGGAAGAGGAGGAGGAGGACGGGGGGGGAGAGGAGCGGGGGATCATAGGAGAGGCACAACAGCGTCCAGGTGGTGGCGATAGTGATGGTGATGGTGATGATGGTAGGGATGAAGGAGGGGCGGGGCGGGGACGCAGTCTCGGACTGCACGCGTTGAAAGCGCGGGGGCGCCGCTACTTGCAGGCCGAACACGAGGCACTCGCGGACGCACTCGCTGTGAGAAATAGAGAGAGGGAGGAGAAATGGAGAGCACACGCAATAAGGACAACAGCCGGACCTCACCACCACCACGGACACACACACACACACGCAAACACGTGTACACTAGCACAGCAAATGACACCAAGGCATCGACGCACACCTTGCAACTTGTGGAAGGAGAAAGCAGAGGAGGCAAGGCAGTCAAGGAGCGAGGGAGAAGAAAAAAAAAAGACGCACAAAGTCGACTCCACGATGAGGATGAGGAATGTGTGGGAGGGAGGGAGCGAGCGATTGACGTGGTGGATGCCGCTGACGAGAGAGAGCGAGAGAGTGGGAAAGGGGAGACTGAGGAAAAAAAAAAAAAACAAGAGCTGAGCTGAAGAGGGGGGGGTGAAGGTGAGGAAGCACGGTACACGAGAATGGGTCGTCGATGTGCTCGCAGGATGTGAGCGGCGGAGGGCAAGTACACTAACAGCACACTCACGTACATGAACCGTGTGTGCTGCGCAGGAACACTGAGGCCAGCAACCTCTACACGAGTGCAGCTGATAAAGAAGGAGTTTTCAAAATAAGAAAAAAAAAGGCCACGACAACAGCCTATCCACGTCAAAACCCTCCGCCAATAACAACAACGGCTTCAGCCTCGCTTAAGAGGTTCTTTAACGCTCGCCGTGCGGACACAGGCACGCGCGCGCGCGCGAGAGCGAGCGAGTTCACCCTCCTTTCCCTCCCTCTTCTCCTCCTCCTCCCTCGGCCGAGGCCAACGGGTGGAGGAGGAGAAGAGGGATTTGCAACAATGATAGGAAAGAGATAATCCCATAGAGGCGAGAGACAGACTCAGCGAGCCACACTGCAACCTCCACAACACCTCATTCGCTCTTTTTTTGTTTGTTTTTTTCAGTTTTTTTTGTGTTTTCTCGATCCTTTTCTTTTCTTTTCTTTTTTTCTTTTTTTTTTTTTTGAGGGAAAAAAAAAAGGGTCGGGAAGACGAGAAAGATAGGAAACGAACTATAGGGAAAAGCACAAGAAGAGAAATATCGCAGTCCCTCCTCTCTCCGCCTCTCCCTCTGCTGCGTGCGCGTGTCGGGGGAAGGTGAGAGGAGGAGGAGGGACGCGTGTGAAACGTGTGTGTGTGTGACTTCAGCGGCGAGGACGTGCCCGGCCATCGTCATCCTTCCAGTTTCAGATCCGCCGTTGCCCGCATACTCACAAGGGCAGCCAAGACAGACAAGAGTCGGCCATCGGGTCCTCCCGCACCACCACGAGGGGGGATGGAGGGACGGATGAGGGAGGGGAGGGGGACCCTTTCACAGCACGAGCGTGCCGCGCTACTCCTTCATCTGCTTCGACTCGATGGCCGAGATCTTGGCGACGCGGCCGCCGTGGCGCCCCTCCGTCGAGA
This sequence comes from Novymonas esmeraldas, assembly GCA_019188245.1. NCBI lineage: Eukaryota > Euglenozoa > Kinetoplastea > Trypanosomatida > Trypanosomatidae > Novymonas > Novymonas esmeraldas. The sequence continues at coordinate 49,939 of JAECZO010000136.1, read as the reverse complement.
ACTCGGTCGTCAGGAACGTCGTGACAATGTCGCGGATGATCTCCATGCCACTCGTGCGCACCCCGATGCACACAATGTGAGCGTCGTTGTGCTGGCGACACAGCTGCGCCGTCACGTGGTCGTAGCAAAGCGCTGCGCGGATGCCGTTGAACTTGTTGGCCGCGATGGACATGCCGATGCCCGTGCCACACACGAGAATGCCAGTGTCTGCCTCTCCGTTGAGAATCGCCTCGCACACCCGCGCGGCGTAGTCGGGGTAGTCGACGGAGGCGGCGGAGGGCGGACCCATGTACTGCACCTCCGACACAACTCCGGTGTTCTTGATGATATCAATAATCTCATTGTGCGCGCTGTACACGGCGTGGTCGCAGCCCAGAGCAACACGCTTCGACATCTCTGCAATAGGAGTTGAGAAGAGAAGGAGAAAGAGAAGAGGGAGTGAAACGGAGGAAAGAAAGGAGAAGGCAGAGAGAAGAGACTGTTGAGGGAAGAGGAGACGATCGATTTGACGCGGAGGCGATGCAACGTGCTCGGCAAGTGAGTAGATGAGATGCGGGAGGGAGGGAGGTAGACGAGATGGGCAGCGCTCGGCTCTGCGTGGGAGACAGCGTAGCATGCACGTGTGTAGGAGGAGGGCGGAAGGAGGAGGAGGGGGGGAAAGAAGTGGATGGAAAAGATCCCGTGAAAGCTCCTCCCCAGCTGTTGGAGATACGGAGAGGGAGGGTGTGTGTGTGTGTGTGTGGTCTTGGCTGGTGTGTGTGAACAGGCACAGCCACGGCAGAGGAAGAACCTAGCCAGCTCACCCACACACACACACACATGTGCACATATTGCTCGAGTGCGCGACTGTGTGTCCCACTGTTTGTCTTCCCAACTAGTCTGGCAACCTCTGCGTGCTGTGAATGTGTGTGTGTGTGTGTGTGACGGTGGGTGGGTGAGTGGGATGAATGGGCGTCTTTATCTGCGTATACGTCGTTGTCGGAGCCTATTCATCTGTCTGTTTGTGTTTATGTGTGTGTGTGTGTGCCTATGTACTGTACCGTGACCACCGTTCACTACCGCCGCCAGATGTGGAGAGGAAGAGGGAGCATCTGCACCGGCAGTGGACCCACACCACCACATCGACAGCGCCGCCATAGCAGGTAGCAGCAGCAGCGGTGCCCAATGGAAAAAAAAAAAAACGAGAGAATTGAAGGGAACGTAGCACAACGCTGTCGCTCACCGCCACCACTGCCGCCGTGGCATGACTCTCTCTCCCTCTCCCACATCTCCCACATCTGGACAGCGATCGCACGCCACTCCGCGGGAAGGCGGCGGTGGCAGAGAGAGAGAGAGGCCGAGAGTACGCACATGCCCGCACAGCATATCGTCCACACCCCGACTGCATGTCTCCGCCTCCTGACCCGGCACCGCGCGCTTCTCGTCGCCGCCGCCGCCCTTGCGCGGCAGACCGTGCGACAGCGAAGGACAAAGCGGACGAGAGAGGTGCGGGTGTCGCCGGAACGACTCAGCCCCACAAACACACGCACACACGCACACACACCGGTACACACGCGCGCCTGCACGTGCCATGCATGCAGGTACTCTTCGCCCTTCCCTCCCCCATTCATGTCTTGCTCCCGCGTTAGGTTTCACACCGCTAGGGCAGAGAAGGGCGGCAGGAAGTACTCCGGCAGCAGGCGGAGGAGGTACAGCGCCATGGTCTTGTACTCGCCAAACGCCACCTCGGAGCTGAAGTACACCGTCTCGACGTACCGCTGGCACGAGGCGTAGTAGCCGATCCACAGGCACAGCAGGCGGAAGAAGCTGCGGAAGAAACACCCACCGAACTCCCTCTGATAGACGCTCCCCTCGTGCGGGGGGTCGCAGGAGCCGTAGGCCATGAATGCAGGGCAGCGCCGCGGCACCTCCTCGAGCCCCGACACACCCCTCTCCTCCGCCGCACTCTCCTGCTCCGCCGCCACCGTCGCGCCGTGCCTGGCGCCGTCTCGCCTGTCGCAGCCGCACATCCCATCCGGAGAAGGCGGCGGCGCCCCTCCTTGGCGCGCTACACGCTCGTCGCGCGCCCACACGTCGCAGCCGTGCTGGGCAAAGGGCTGCATCCGCACCAGCACACCGCGGATGTCTGATTCTGCCGACGCGCCGCCGAGGGCGGCCACGCGCAGAAACACGAGCAGCACCGTCGACACCACGGACAGACGGCTGTTGTCCTCCATGGCCTCGATGTTGACACCGCAGAGGGCTCCAAAGACCAGCTTGTGGGGCTCGGAGAGGAGCAGGCGAGCCAGCGGGGCGAGCTCCGCCAGCTGCGCCGCGTCCTCTGCCTCCCTTGCCGCCAACTCCTCCGCCGGCGCCGTTTGTCGCCTCACATCGCACCCGAACAGCCGCGCGCGCAGCCGCGGCGGCGGCCCGACCGGCGGCAGAGGACTGCCGCGTCGCAGCAGGGCCATGTCCGCGTCGGTGCACATCAGGCTGGGGAACGGGCGGTTCTCCGGCGCCTGCCGGTGCGGTGTTCTCGCCAGCGCGTGCAGGAGCTCACGCAGGAGCCCCTCCCGGCGCGGCCCGTCGACTGGGGCGAGGCTGATCTCGCGCGCGTAGTGCCGCGACACGCGAACGACGTGGGCGATGCGGACGGCGTCGCCTGTGATGATGTCGCTCGTGCGGCCGATGCCGGGGATCGTCGGCGGCAGCCGCGCGTCTTCGACCGTGTCGGGCACGGGCTTCGAGAGGTAGTTGCCGCTGGACCGCAGCCCTGGCGTCAGGGAGAGCAGCAGCGAGCGCAGGAAGAGGTGGGCGTCGACGCCAAACGCAAAGAAGCGGCGCAGCAGCACACTCCCGAAAGGCTCAAGCTCCTCCCGCTCCAGCGGGGGGCGCTTCAGGATCGCCTCGACCTCCTCGTGCGCGGCTGAGAGGATGACAGGGTGTTGCCGGTTCGCGCTGCTGGCCGTCTCGTTCAGGTGCGACACGTCGACGTCGCCCGCGACGTAGGCGCACAGGACGCGCAGGTTGCCTGCATGGTAGCGCACCAGCTCGCCGAGGAACTGGAGCAAGCTCGCCTGCAGCCGTGACGGTGTCAAGGATCCACTCAGCCCAGGGATGCGCGTGCCATTGTAGACCCGGCCCAGCACGCTCCTGAGGAGCGTTTGCCCGAGCAGCGTCTGCGGGCACGTGGCGGCGTCGCGGTGGGCTTCGTAGAAGAGAAAGGTGCGCAGGTAGGAGTCGAGCGTCTGGTAGAGGCTCACCTGGACACAGCTGTCCTCCTGGTCGCGGAGCAGAACACGCGACATGGCGTGGGCGTTCCTCCAAGCACTCGTCACGACCTCCTCGTCCTCCGTCACCATCTCCTGCTCACGACGGTCCTGCGCATTCCAGTACTCGTGCAAACCGCGCAGCAGTTCCATCTTGCGCATCGTATCGGGGCCGTGCTGGTGGTTGTCCGTCTCCTCCTCGGGGATCTGGTTTGGGTCGCGCAGGTACACGACCGCCGCACTGTCCAGGAGCTTGAGCAGCGGCACAAGCCTCCACGTGGCCGGGTAGCACGCCGCAGTGGCCACCTCCCGGTCTGCCGCGGGACATGGTGGCAGGAAGCGCGGCAGGGCACGCAGCTTGTCGGACAGCGTCACGTGCGGTGGGACGTCCACGAAGGCCGGCAGCGTCGGGTCCAGACCAAAGGCGGCCTCCAGCATCGCCACACAGCGCGGCACCCATCGGCAGTCCCGCAACAGCTTCCACGAGTCGCTGAAGTAGAAGGTGGAGAGGAACATGTTCAACAGGTAGAGTACCTCGCTCTGCGACTCGACAATGTGCTGCGTGTCGGTGTGGTCGAGATGTGCGAGGTCCCTCACGTGCGGCAGCGGCTCGAAGAGATCGGCGGAGAGCCGCTCGTTGGCCGCGACGAACTCCTGCAGCGTCGGCGGCCGCGGTCCTGGCGCAACGGTGCGCCGCACGGCCGAGCACATCAACGTGTGGCGGTTGTCGTCTCTCTCGGGGAGGAGGGTAGGGTCGCTAAGGCGCCAGCGCTGTCGTGTGTCGGCCACACCCACCCACCAGTGAATGTCCATCGATGACTTGAAGTTCTGCTCCACATCGTCCTCCTCCAGCATGTCACGATCAAGCATCCACTGCACCAACCGCGACGGGTCATCGGCTTGAAACTGGTTCGACGTGACGCGGCTCAGAAACGCCACCTGCTCCGCCCCCTCACGCGGCAGCCCCATGCGCTCCAGCTCCGCCAACAGCCGCTCTCCGAAAGCACCGCGCTCGGCAGACTGCGCCGGCGCCTCGGGGGACGACGCCAACGGCGATGCCGCGGCGTCAGCAGCGCCAGCAGCGTCAGCGGCCGCGGCGGGGGTAGGGACGGTGGTACGGCTCGCCGGCGGCGGCGTCTCAGCCGTTGTACCGGAGCGTATGGTGGCACGGATGTGCTCCAGGTACTCGGCGAGGGCCGTGGGATCGATCGCTGGCGACGGTGTCGCGCCTGCAGTCGCGTAGGGCACGTCCAGCGGCACGGTGGGCTGCCGCCGCGACGGCGATGGTGTCGGCGGTGCTGCTGGGGCGGGATTCGCGGACGCGGGTGGTGCCCCTGGAGGTCCCTGCGCCTGCGACACCCCGATGCCCAGTAGACGCTCGATCCCTGCAAAGAGCGTGGGCAGCGAGGAGCCGTCGACGAGGAAGTCCGCCGTGCCGTCGCTGCCGCCTGATGTGCCGCTCCCGTCCGGCCCGTCCTCCTCCTCCTCTTCCTCATCCTCCTCATCCTCCTCATCCTCCCAGTCCGCCTCCTCGTTGGTGGGGCTGCCGTACTCACCGCCGCCGCCGCCGCCGCCAGTGGTCCCAGTCGCGGTGCCGGCTCTCTGTCCGTCGCCGATGATGGCGGCCTCTGGCGGGAGCATCATCATGGAGCGACCGCCTTGCTGGACGCGTAGCCCGTTGGGGCGCAGCTCACAGAGACCCACAAGCACGGCCACAAGCCCCTTCTCGCCGATGAGCCACAGCACGTTGCTGTCCACCACGCGCTGCACCTGCCGCAGCACCGCCAAGGTTTCCGGGTTGTGCAGCCGACGGGCCACGATCGGGTTTTGCCCCTGCGCGAGCCCCGGCAGAATGAGAAGAGCGAGGAAGCGACAGAACGCCGCGAGCGCCGTTGGTGCCGCGCGCCGCAGCACCTTAATGAGCGACGGGGTCTTGCAGATCTCGAGAACGGGGCCGACGCATGCCAGTGTGTGCTCCAGCAGACTCGTGGCGGTCGACCAGAGCGAGACGTCGTCGAGAAACTCGATGAGGCGGTAGATGACGCCAGGATACCGGTCGTAGATGACCCACCCGAGGTCGTTCTGATCCGCCACTAGGTCCGTCAGCTGCAGCATCACCTCCGCGTAGATGCCGATGATGAGCTCCAGCGTGCGCTGCCGCCGTCCGTGCTCGAGCGCCGTCGAGCGGTGCGACGCGCGCTCGTGTGTGAAGCGCAGGGGGTTGAAGGGGTCGCACAAGATCAGACAGTACGTGTCGAGACCACCGCACGCCAGAAACTCGCATGCGTACCGTGTCTCACCCTTGTTCTCGAGAATCTCGCCAACGAGGTTGAGCCGCTTGGTCAGATCGGTGTAGAGCCCATCCACCCACAGCTTCCACATCAGCGCCACGCTGGCCTGCGCGGACGTGTCCGCATCCTGTGCCCGTGAATTAGTGAGCGACGTGTACGCATAGGACGGCAGACGCCGCGGCGGCAGGGGCTCCAGCCCGCTGGACACGAGCGTTCGCAACGACATGGCCACAGCAACACCACTCTCCTCCTCTCCTTTTTTTTTTCTTCTTTTTTTTTCGCCTCCCTCGTACAGTGGGGCGTGCGTCGTATCGTATCGAAGCGTCTGTCTCTCTGATTGTCTCTGTCTGTCTCTCTGTCCGTCTCTCTCTGTGTGTGTGTAACTTCAGCGACTCGAGTGGAGCTCCGCTCAGGACGTACGCGCCGGTGAACTGTCGTAGCGAGACTGCGTGTTTGGCAGGCGCGGCCCAGTGCGAGCTGGGAAAAGACGGAGGGGACGCAGACGCGCAGCAGAGGAAGAGAAACACCGAGCCTTCGGGTCGAACAACACAGCCCGCAGCCCGTCACTGACGACCGAAGCTGCTGCGACTCTCTGGTAAAGCCACACACACAAACAGACACACGCACACGCACACGCAAACCACAACACAACACAGCAAGCTATCGAAGGACCACGGAACAAAGAGCCAGCAGGGAGCAGAAGGAGGCGGAGAAAGGTGATGCGAAGATAGGGGAGCGGTGAGAGACGCCTGCGCGTCGGGGGAAGACAATGCAACTCTTCTGGGGGGAGGGGGGGAAAGGGAAGACCGCAACACGTCTGCGAGGTGCACACACGCGACGCCACGAGGTCAAAAAAAAAAAAAAAAAAAAAAACAGGCGCACGTGTGGTGCGGTTTGGTTGTCTGCTTTGTGTGTGTGTGCGTGTGTGTGTGAATAAGTACGGGCGTGTGTGTGTATGTGTTTCTTCCCCCAGGGGTGTGGACGTACCTGAAGCAGTAGTATGTTTGTGTGCATGTGTGTATGTGCGATCCATCAAGGCCGATGTATGTAGTGATGCCCCCCAGCGGTCAACCCAGGTGAGGGCACAGACGGGGGGAGAGAGACGGAGAGACGGAGAGAAACCAGGTGAGACGAGGATAGGAGAGCGAGTGAAGAAACACGAGGCGACTGAACTGTACAGCGCACCGACAGCCGCCAAACCACGCGTTGTGAAGTACTTCAATGTGGGCAGCGTCACAACGCTCACCACGACGACGCGAAAAGAAGCTGACGTGCGATGTGCAGCTGGCAAAGGAAAGGGGGACGATGCATGCAGAGAAGGGGGGGGGGTATGCGCAGTTTTCAGTTTTGCATGCGTGTTCTTGCTCACATTCCGTTCACTTTGAGTGTGCGTGTGTGTGTGTTTTTTTTTTTTTGTGTGTGTGTCGGTCGACGTGCCCTCTGCTGACACACTCTTGAATGGGCTCTCACAAAACAATCACACACACACACACAGACACACACAGAGACACGCGTGTACGCACGTGAGCCCATCCCCTCATCACAAGCGCATCCAGTGCCGAGCACGCGCACCACCGCGAGCAGTGCCCTCCGCCCCTCTCGTACCCTCCTCCACCCTCAGACCTCCCCCACCCTCGCCTCCTTCTCTTGCCCTCAGAAACACACACAGACGCAGATGCACACACACACATTGCAGCGAGTGTGCCTGAGGCGAGTCGTTCTGAGACAGGACAGATGGAAGAGGGAGAAAGAGAGAGAAGGGGGGGGGGCAAGGATCATGGCCGATGTCGTGGTACACGCGTGTGCAGGAGAGAGAAAAAAAAAAGAGGGGGCAACGAGAGTGATCTAACTCAGTCCCGTGACGGGACGACAACGAGGCGCACACCTTTCGCCCTACTCTCCTCCCCCCCCCCCTTTGCCTCTCGCTGCTACGCAGTGCCACCGTCTCCATGTGCCGTCGCACACAGCACCCACTGCCACGCAGATCGCGAACACAGATACACGGACAGACAGACGGAGATGAAGGAAAAAGGAGAGAGAGAAAGAGGAAGGGAAGGACAAGAAGTGAGAGACATGCACGCGCCACTCGGAGGGCGAGAAGGGCAAGTGTAGACAGAGGTAAAAGTTGCCGCTATCGTGTCACACACATGCACAAACACACACATACACACACACACACACACACGTCTACTCGCTCCTCTCTCGGCTGCAACTTCCTTCACCTCCACCCTTCTCCCGCCTTCACCTCCTCCTTTCTCTCCCCTCTCTCCCCACACAACCACACAGCCACGCCTTCTGGTTCCTGAGGGCGAAGGGGCGATACCGGCGCAACGCGTAGGCGCATCCATGGAGAGAGAGAGACATACAGTGAGAGAGAACGGAGGGGGAGAAAGTGGAGAGCTTGCTGAAGGTACACTCCTATAGCGGCCACGAAGGGAAACAACAGAAAAGGCACCGATACCTCTCGCACGACACACACGCAAAAAAAAAAAAAAAAACAGAGAGAGAGGAGAAGCGAAGGATATGCACACGCGGTGCGTAACATCGGTAAAACAAGCTCTAGTACAGAACAAACGACACAGCAAACCACCAAGGAAGAGCACGCGCACATAAACCCAAACAGCCAACGTCACTTGGCCCAACACTGACCTCACTCTTCGGCAACGTGCTTCTGCGGCGGTCTCTCCCACACGAGTTTCCTCCCACGACGCGACAGAGGGAGGGAATGTGAAAGGGAGAAAGGAAGATGGGAATACCCTCTCTCTCTCTGTCGCACACACATGCACATGTCTGGTCGCCGACGCTCGAGCGAAACAGAGAGCCAGAGAGACGTCACAAAGCAGCGCTTCCTCCTCCCTTCCTCTCCTCATCTCACACAGACACACAGACACACCTCCGAGTGAGCTACACAAGCCACAGCTACACGGACAAAAAAAAAAAAAAGAAGAAGAGACAAACTGAGGGAACGGAGTTGATTTGGCGATGATACAGCGCACATACATACACGTCCACACACACACACACACACAGAAACACACACAGAAACACACATACACTACCGTCCGCGCAGGGTGGCTCCAGATACATCCAGCCTCCATGGCAAAAAAAAAAAAGGTCCAAGGGGAGCGTCAGGGCGTGGAGGACGAGGAAGAAGGCCGAGACGTGAGGATGCCGCCATCGCACCATCACCCACGCCATCACCACAACAACCACAAGCACCTCCTCTCATCCGTTTCTCCAACATCCTCCATCTCCTCTACTCCAGCAGCACGAGAAGACCTCGGCGTGTATGTGTATGCATATGTGTGTGTGTGTGTGTGTGATCGTGGTGGACAGTCCTTCTTCCTCTTCTCCTTCTTGACCTCTCTCTCCCTCTCAGTGGGGTGGATGGACTAGAAGGCGTGAGAAACAGACTTGCGGCGAGGCGGGTTCGCGTCCTGCGCGGGTGATGGCTCAATCCGCGGTGGAAAGTTCTGAATGCTGGCAGACCGCTGCAGCTCCACCCCCTCCGGGTGGTGCTCGCCCGACTCGTCGTTCGGGTGCGCGATGTCGGGCGGCGCGTCCTGTGTCACGTGCGGCGTCGTGCACCGCTCCATCGCCGTGGTGCTCGTGTTCTGACTCATGCGGCTCATGGAGCGCTGGAAAGAGTGGACGGCGGAGTTCGACTGCACGTGCTGCTGATGCTGCGAGGTGTGGCGGGTGAACGAGTCGTCGCCGTCTGTGCCGAAGGCGGTGGCGCCTTTACCGATGGACCCCGCCTTGCTAGTCATGCGCTGGTAGGCGGAGCCGTTGACGGCTGTGGCGCTGATGCCGCTCCGAGCAGGGGACCCCGTGGCCTGCGCTGCATTGGATGGACTCCCGCTGCGTGGAGGGCTGGTGGTCGTCTTGACACCGCAGAAACACTCACGGCGTGTCTCGAGCGCCTCCACACGAGCCGTCAGCGACCGGATCTGCGCCTGCTGCTGCTTTGCGGAGCTCTGCAGTGCTGCGATGATGGACTTGAGCACGTGCGTCGTGTGGGGATCGCACGGCGTGTCATGCAGCTCCCCCAACAGAGACTTGACGGGGTCCTCCTCCTGTCTGGTCTCCACAGGGACCAGCTGGCCAGCCTCAGCCCGCGGCGAGCGTGAGGTGGATCGGGCGGAGGCCGGGACAGAGCGCGGCGTGCGAGACCGCGCGCTGCCGCTCGGCGCGGTGTCGCCGTCGTCGCCGCTGCGGCGGTGGCGGTGGCGGCGGCCGTGCGCGCTGTCACTGCGGTGCCGACTGTGGCGTGACGAGCTGCGCTGCGACTGCGGTGCCTCCTCATGCGCCGCCGTGTGCTCTGCCGGACTCACAGCACGCGATGAGCGACTGGCGGGGTGGCTCCCACCGCGCTCGCTGCGCCGGTGCGACGAGGCGGTGCGGCTGGCTGGCTGGCCCTCGGGCCTCGCTCGTGACTGGACACGCGAGGCGGTGCGGGACTGCCGGCGCGACTGCGCGCGCGAGTAGCGACGCAGGCTCTTGGTCGCCAGGTAGGCGTCGCGGTCGTCCGGTCCCACGTAGATGGGGTGCAGGTCACGCTCCTCCTCGCGCACCACGTTGCCCTCGTCCACCTGCGTCGCGATGGACTGGCAGGCGTCGGTGACGAGGGCGGCGATGGTGCTGTTCTTCTGCTGCACGGCTTGGATGAGGGCCAGCGTGCTCTTGGGGATCAGCTTCCAGCCGTAGATGTCCAGCAGGAGCAGCGTGTGGTTCTGTGGGATGGCGGACAGCACCGTCGCGGCGGCTTCCGGGGACGGGTTCATGAAGCCTAGAAAGAGCTGGATAAGCGACGTGTTGTGGGCGATGACGTCAGCGAAGAGCTCAATCGTCTCGCTGTCCAGTTGGTTGTGGCGCAGGTTGAGGCGCTGGACAGTGCATGTGGGGGACATGAGCGCGCGCACAAGCTCCTCACCACCCTCGCGACTGATCCGGTTGGCGGTCAGGTCCAGCGTGGAGAGGCACGCCGCATGAGGGACGCTGCGGGCAATCTGTGCGGCACCATTGTCGCGGAGGGTGTTGTAGCCGAGGTGGAGGTGCTTCAGCTTCGGCGCGGTGCGCAACGCCTGACCGAGGTACGACGCGGCGTCGCCCTCGATCTTGTTGTTGTGAAAGCTGAGCTCAACGATATCGCAGAACGGTTGCTGCAGCGCCGCCGCGATCGGAATGACGCCAAGCTTGGTGATGCTGTTCTCCGACAGATCCAACACCTTCAGGCCACACCCGTTGCGGGAGAGGGTGTGCCCGATCACCACCGCCGCCTGGTCCTTCAGGTTGTTCTTGCCCAGGCGCAGCTCGCGGATGCGGTTCGGGTTGGCCTCGATGGCCTCCATCAGCGCCGTCACGCCGGGCAGACCAAAGGAGTTCTCCTCCAGAACGAGCACCCGCAGTTGGCTGTCCTCGCCGAGGCTGCGGATAACCTCCGCCACGCAGCAGATGTCGATGTCGTTTAGCGGGATGGAGCCCTGCCCCAGCACGGCGGCCTTCGCATCCTTGTCGAGGGCCTGAACGAGGGCATCGGAAATCTGGGCGTGCTCGCGCCTGCAGGCGCTCACGTACACCTCCGCCGCAGCAGAGTGCTCCCGCGCCATGACCGCTGCTGCGGATTGCTGCTGCTTCCGTCGAAGTTGATGGAGGGGGGGAGGGAGGACGGAGAGAAGCTGCGCAGGAGGAGGGAAAAAAAGAAAAAAAGGGGGGAGACAGAGAAAAAATGAGGCGCTGTTCTGCAGAGCACACAAACAAGGGAGTCGGTTGTGGTGGTGGAGGGGACGGGGGGGGCGATGGTGGCGAGCGAAGAAGAGTGTTGCGCACTGGTGGAGGAGGGTGGGGTGAGGGAGACGTGCGTGGTGGCGGCGCACGCCTTCGCGGTGCATGTAGACCACACTCGGTGCATGGAAACGCGCATGTCGGAGCACACGCGAACCCGTGGCGCTGCCGGGATAGCCGGCATTCACTACCGAAGATGGACGGGTACGGTTTTTTTGAGCGGGTGGGTGTCGGTGAGGAGCGTGGGAGAGAAAGCGCCACCAACAAAAAAAGCAAGAACACATGGTGAAACAGCCAGCGCACTCGAGCAAGAGAGAGAGAGAGAGCAGTGGTCGTGCGCACCGGTACGTGCGAGAGAGAGAGAATCCAAACGCTGGCGCACCTCGACGGTGCGCAGCAGTGACAGCAGTGACGAGAACAGCAGAGAGAAGCAAAGAAACACACACACACACATACTCGGAAAAAAAAAAACAGGAGAGTGACGGTGGTGAGCCGACGAGGCGGAGAGCGCAGCATTGGTGGGGAGAAGAGGACGGTGGGGAGGGAAGGAGTGCAGTCACCAACCAAAACCTCTCCCTCTCTCTTGCTCTGCCTACCCCCGTCCCTGGGCATGTCGAGAGGAGAAGAGCAGCACGCTAGAAGGAGAGGGAGAGAGAGAACCTCGCTCTGGTGCGCGAGCGCCGAGTCCACCGTTAGCCTCTGTACGGCTCGTGCGATGGCGCCGATCGAGGAGTGACGACCGCAGCGGCGGTGGGATGGTTCGTGGGTGGCGCGGCCACTGCTGCCGCTGCACCGGCTGAGCAGCGCTGCCTCGCCATCTCCTCTGCCATCTCACGAAGGGCGAACTGCTCCGACGGCAAGAAGCGCCACGCCGACACGCCGTAGAGAACCACCAAGGCGAGGATCATAAGGGCAACAAAGCGGTAGTGTGGGACGATGAGGACGCACACGGCGAGGTAGATGCAGATGACCGCCAGGACGAGGTAGTAGGTGGCCCTGCAGCACGCCCCCAGGCGGCACATCCTCGTGAGTAGTAGACGTGGCAGACGGAGAGGTGTGTTCTCGGTGTGTGTGTGTGTGTGTGTGTGTGTGTGTGTCTGACGTACAGAGTGTGGAGAATGGACACAGGTGTCGAGGCTTGGCGTCTGCGAGAAAAACAACGCGGCGGTGGGAGGGGAGGAGGGGGGGGGGGATGCAGGAAAGTGGGAGTGAAGGAGACAGACAGACACTCACACACACGTAAACACAGTTGGGGGCTGGGCGGAGAGGAGAAGGTGAGAGAGAGGGAGAGGAGGGGGAGGGGGGAGGGCTGGCTCTTCCGTGACGAGGACAGAGGAAGGGAGAGAGAACGAGAAAGAGGGGGTGAAGGGAGGAGGGGAGGCAGACGCACCTCTTCGCTGCCTGGAAGGTGAGAGTCACGTACACACCAAAACTATCACCTTCCCCATCGCCCTCCCGCCACCCCTCCCTTCCCTCTATGCGACCCTCCATCCGACTCACCGCACCCCTTCCCCCTTCTCGCCACCTTTGTCCGTCACACACACACACACACACCCTTGCGCCATCCACGCCGTACACACACCGGATTCTCGGCTGGAAGCAAACACCGTTTTTTTTTTCTTTTCTGAGGTGGTGCAGTACAAGAAGCAGCCACATCGTTCTCCATCATCGCGCGCAGAGGTAGCAGAGTTTGGAGGGGGGATGTGGAAAGATGAAAGCTGAGAAAGAAAAAAAAAAAAGAGAGCAGAGCAGAACAGAACGGAGCTGGAGACAGGTGGAGAAAGGTGTGGTACACAAGGTCAGACGACGGACAGAGGCCGCATCAGGGAGGAAGAGAGGGAAAGGCTAAAAGAAGAAGAAAAAAAAAGAGGGAGAAATGAGAGGCCGATCAAGCAGGAGGGAGAGAGAAAAGGAAAGAGACGGGGTAAAGAATGTGATGGCTACAGGCGTACCACGATCGTGTCGGATGTAGCACCGCCGTCGGTGGTGGGGGCGTCGGTGAGCATCATCAGCTGCGGCGGCGGTTGTCGCTCCCCCTGCGACTCTGGTGTCAGCTCCGTCTCCGTAGCGACGCCAGAGGAGCTCGGCTCTGCCAGCTCATAAAAGCCGCCGCAGCGCAGCAGCACCAAGACATCGCTCCGCGCCTGAATTCGCGCCTTCTCCGACGGAAGTCGACGCCACATGGAGAAGACGGCGGTGGGCAAGAGTGACGCCCACACAATCACCGGACCGCGCCAGGTCGCAGACAGCGCCATCAGATAAGCGAGGAAGGCGTACACCACCGCCAGGCCACACCAGAAAGTGACCAGGTAGAGAAGAGGCAGGATGCGCACGTCGAGCGGCGGCGGCTCGCTGCGTCCGGTGCACACATCGCACTCCGCCGTCGCCGTCACTGTAGCGTCAGGGGAGGTCGCTTCGGTTGCGGTGGATTGGGGGAGTGGCACGACCGCCACAAGCTCTCCTGCCTGGATCTCCGCAGGCGAGTGAATCGACGCCTCGTCAAATGGAGAATGCAGGGAAACGTGTGAGCTGGGCATCACCTAAGCGGAAGACGAGGAAGGCGTGTGTGTATGTGTGTGTGTGTGTGTGTTGATGTTGGTGAGTGTCTTTGCTTTTTTTTTTTTTTTTTGCATGCGGCAGAATTCTAGGTGTGTGTGTAGATGAATTCGACCGAGAAAGAGAGGGGTATGGAGGAGCAGCGGAGAGAGTTGTTGGGGAGTCACTGCAGAGACGATGCGCGGTGTGTTCCCCCAGCACAAAGCGAGAAGAAAAAAAAAAACAGAGGAGATTCGGCTGTGTGTGTGTCGCTCCAGCTCCCCAGCTCTCCCCCACACAAACGCACACGCGGAGGAATAGACGGCACCGCCGTGTGAGCAGGACACCTTCCCCTCGTGACCACCAATGTCATCTCCTCTCCTGCCCCCATCCGACACACGCTGCCTTTCTCCGCGGTCTTCTATTGTATCATTCGGCTTCTCATTAGCTCAGAGGGCAGCGCGCGGTGCGCTCTCCTTACTCTCCTTCACACCATCGTCCACGGCGATACAGCACAAAAAAAAAAGGGGGAGAAAAAAGCAACAAGATGGATCACGATACTCTGCGTCTCTAAGGTGTCCCCAGCATCGTGTGTACCTATCAGCGTTCTTTGCGTGGAGTGTGCAGCTGTGATGGTGCGGCGGCGCTGAGGGAGACAGAGAGTTCTGTGCCCACACCGCGCGTACACAGGGAGAAAAAAAAAAAACACACACAGAGACGCAATCGCTCCGACTACGGGCTGGGGCTCGTGGTGGAAAAGCGGTGCGACAGAGTGTGGCGGCGTCCTCGCTGGAGGGTGCAGAAAGCGCTGATCACCGAGAATAGGGATGCGCGAGTGTCTGGATGGTGCAGACGCCCAGAAGTGAGTCATACAAAAGGAGTTTGTGTGTAGGTGCGTATGTCCCCCCTTCCCCCTCCCTCTCACAAACACACACACCGCAGCCGGCGCTCACACGGAGAGGAGAGAGAGAAAGAAAAGGGGGAGGGCATGGGGAGGGAGCAATAAAGAGACAGAAACAGAAACAGAGGTGTGCCAGAGTGCGATGCCACTGACTGAGTAGTCGTTTTTTGTTTTTTTTCCTTTGACTGAGTATGTTGTGTGTATCAACGTAAGAAGGAACCTGATCCACATCCGTGATGGTTTGTGTGTATGCGTGTATGTGCGTGCCAACGCAGACCACCGCCGCCTCGAGCCGACGTAGCTGCTGCCCCCCACCCACCCCTCCTCGCACCTGCGATGAAGAGCCAGCCAGAGAATCCTGATGAGAGGGAGGGAGGGAGGTAGGGGAGATGGTAAACGCACGGCGACAGAGGAGATAGGGCCAATAGTAGACGTGTATCCCTCCCCACAATAAGAAGTTCACACAGAGACACGACAAATAAACAGAAAAAACAAAAGCACCATTGCGTGTGTATGAGCGCACTCCAGCTGAACAGAGTTCACCAAGAAGGCGGAAGGGCCTTCGATAGATTGCACTTGCCTATACGTGCCCACCTACAAATGAGCAGAGAGAAAGAGAGGCTTACACAGACCGGCGAAGAGAGAGAAAGAAAAGTCACCGCTACAGCACGCAAAGAGAGTGGAGAGAAGAGCAGGAGCGAAGAGACCATCGCACCTGCCGCCGTCGCCTGGCTGATGCTGTTGGCGCTGCCCTTTCATCGATATCGCCCTTTGGCACGTGTGTTTCGTCGTCGAAATCGCACACACACACACACACACACACACGCACACACACACACACACACACACACACACGCACGTGCTCAGACACACATCAGCCCACACAAAACAGGTCTAAAGAGCGACAGAAAAACGCACACACACACACACACATGCACCGCACACCCCTCCTCCACATACAATCATGTGAAGACAACAACAGAAACGTGCAGACCAGAGAGAGAAACCGCAAAAAAAAAAAAAAGTCAGTGATGGGCACTAACGATCGTCGTAGCTTCCTTTCTCTCTCTCTCTCTCTCCCTCATCACGTTCACGCAGATGTCTGAGTGTGTCTGTGTGTCTGTGAAACGGAATCAGTGAAGGGAGTTGACAGAGAGAGAGAGAGAGAGAGCTGGAAAAACAGAAAAAGAGAGTTAGTGAAATGTAAGAGCTAGAAGCAGCAATGCTACAGCACCGAAAACAGATCTGGCGGGCTTTGGCACACTTTTTTGCTTGCAGTATGTTAGCACAAATATGTAGGAGCATCGCGCGTGTGTCTGTGTGTGTGCAGAGCCTCGCTGCTTTTTTGGGCTTCTCTGTTTCTCCCGCGTTGCACCCCGCGTGAATTATGTGAACGTCTCCTGTTCAGCGTAACGCCGCGAGTGCAGAGAAAAAAAAAGAGAGAGAAATCCAAGAGAGGAGCAGAGGTGATGCACAGAGAGAACAGACCGGCATGAAGTCAGCGCGGAATCGCCTCTTTCCATTGTGGAAAGACGAGAGAAGAAAAAAAAAAAACACGCGAGAGCGGAAAAGGGAGAAACACACGACGGTACAAGCGCGCGCAAAACGCACACGCACGCACTACGGCACCTCAGAGATGAAGTAGCCAGTCGCAACCCCACATTCTATGAAAAAAAAAAAAAAAAAATGTGTGCAGGTGCCCCAGTGTGTGTGTGTGCGTGCGTGCGTTCTGTACCCGCTCTTGTCTTGGCCCATCCATCTGCTTCACAGTTAGTGAGAGTTAGACACGCAAAAAAAAAAAACCTGAAAAGACACGGAAAGAAAGTCAAAAGAAACAGACGAGGTCAAGAGGGGACGTGACGGGGGAGACACGCAAACAAATAGCGACGCAACAAGAGTGGCGTGCAGACCTACATACACACACACACACACATAAAAAAAAAGAGGACAGGAGCAACACTAAACAGAAAAAAAAGGGGGGAAGCGGGAGAAGTAGCACACAAGGCAGTCAGACAGAGAGAGAGAGGGGGGAAGGTGGGTGTCGGTAGTGTATAAAAAAAAAAAAAAAAGATGGATGTATCCGCCACCGTGTATTGTCGTGAATGTACAACAGCAACGGAGTGTCTGTGCGATAGGCATGGCGGTGTCTGCGTGTCTTCTGTGTGTGAGCGCGTGTGTCGTGTCCGATCACCCTCGAAGAAGACACGGCGGCAACCGCCAAAGGACGCGCTTGCGCGCACACGACACGTCTGGTCCGCAGGGTGCCGACCTCTCTGTGGCATCCACCGACACAGAGAGAGAGAGGAGGGGGGAGAAAGAGAACACGGCCCGACTCCAACTGTCACCGACCCACTAAGCTCGTCGGCGCTCGTGAGGGACACTAGCGACAGGGCGGGAACCCACCTAAGCACACATGCGAGCGCGCGCGCCTTGAACAAGAGAAGAAAAAAAAAAAAAACAGTAGTATGCAGAAGAGTGACCGAGTCAGAGAGGTGCTAGAAGGGGGGGAAAGGGGGGGGAGGGCAACGGAGAAGAAGGGTTCTGGCGAAGAAACATGATTTGCACGCACATGGCAAGCGGGCAGAGAAAGAGACGGACACACACGCACACACACACACGCAAGAACGGGAGGTACACGACACAAACAGAACGCATGGAGAGCAACAGGCCGAGGGAAGAAGAAGAGTGGAAGAGTCGTACACGACAATCCAGCGTAAATTGGAAAAAAAAAAAAAAACGAGGCGGACCACACTGGAAAAGTCAACACCCGTGTACGAACCTCTAGCCACACACAAACACACACACACACACACACACACACACACGCGAAGACACACGCGCAAACACGGAGAGAAGGAGAGAGAGAGAGAAAGGAGAAAGGAGAGGGGAGAGAGGGGAAGAACAATGGGCAGCACGAGGAGCGACGGAGCACAGGAGACGCATGTGTTGGGACTCGCACTCAGTGTCTCTTCGTCAAGGACGATACTTGTGTGGCATAGACAGCTACACACCTCCCCTAACCCACCCCACAGACACACACCTGCACCAGTGCATGGATACACCCAAGCACGAAACGACAAGGCACGACAAAATGGCGAGACAGCGTTCACCTGCCTCTGCCACTGCACTGTGTGCGTGTGTACGTATTTTTGCTCCTGGACGGTGTTGAAGGGAGGCCGGCGGAGGAACAAAAGTGGAGCAGCACAGCTGGAGCACGCAATGGAATGCATGCAAACAAAGAAAAAAAAAAAAAACTGTGCGCGTCGTGGACGTACGCAGTCCAGAGGCTCGAAGCACTGCAGGAGAGGGCTGCTACGCGGAAAAGAGGGGGAAGGAGGAGCGAGAGCAGGCAGCAGAGAGCTGAGGCTGAGAAATAACAGGAGTACAGAGAAACGACAAATCAGCGCGCTGCTTGTGGAGCACGTCCTTCTTGTGCCCTCCCCCGTGTTGCGTGCATGGAAGTGCAGGCATGCGAACAAGTACGCGTCTCTGTGACTTCGCCTGTTTCTACATGTTTCTTTTTTTTTTTTTTGGTGGGAGGAGGGTTTTTTTGTGACTGTGTGCGCGTCTGTACCAATCACTACGCATTCGACGGCCACGCATACACACACGCACACACATATTTTGAAGTCGACTCCACAGAGACAAACAGGCAGGGATCCGATAGAGAGAGGAAGACAGCACGCAAACAGCAAGAAAAGAAAAGAAAAGAAGAGAGGGTGGGAGAGAGTGATCATGAGGCTCTTGAAAGGGAGAGAGAAAATGCACAAAAGAGGGGTGCGCACATGCACAGAAAACAGAGAGAGAGAGAGATAGACAGAGAGCCTATGTGTGTGTGTGTGAGATGGGGAGTGCCGAAGAGATGCCCGCCTTCGCAGCCATGTCCCCGGCTGCGTGATGACCCTCAACAAGCATTCCGTCCGCTCCCTTTCCCCGCCCAGCACCACCCCCACCCCGCGCCCCGCTCGGTATCCACCCAAAAAAAAAAAACAAAGATAGGCGTGGTGGTGGCGGTGGTAGTGGTGACGAGACGCGTAGAAGCGCGCTCGATTGCAGGCTCACCCGTCGACAGATCCAACGCCGTGCGGGGGGGGGGGGAGAAAGGAGAAGGTGCTGTGGGGAGTGACGAACCGCTTCGGTCACCAGCTAGCCAGCCGATCCCAAAAAAAAAAAAAAAGCACACACACACACACACACACACACACACGGGACGACGAGAGAAGAGAATAGAAGAGAAGCAACCGAGGAGAAGGGGAGGGGGAGAAAGAGAAAGGCAAGGAGACTTGCACCACGAAGAAAGAGGTGCGGTACACGCGAGGAGAAGTGGGGAAGGGGGGGAGCTAAGTCAAAAATCGAGCGGCTGCGATGGTGAGGCAAACACGAGCACGCAAAGGTACACGCGCGGACAGAGAGCGAGAGAGCGACACTTGAGGAAAAAAAAAAAACGGGTGGTGAAATGAGAGACAACAACAACAACACACACACACATCGAGGTCGACAGCCAGAACGATGCGGAAGAGGGAAAACAGCGCGGATGAGAACAGAGTAGGGCAAGGAAGCGATCAGACACGTGGAAAGGGTGAGAGCGCACCGCTGTTGAAGTCACCCTCAACAACCAGAGCACAAACACAGAGAAAGGGGGGGAGAGGGAGAGGGAGAGAGACAGCAAAACGCAGAGGGGAAACAAAAAAAAAAAAGGCCACTGCGGAAAGCAGGCCCACTACATCGTTTCAGAAGTCAGAGCAGACGCGAACACAGAGAGAGAGAAACACAAAGGCACACGTGCGGACGAACAAAAAAAAAAAAAAGTGGAAAGAAGAGCCACCACAAAAGGGGGACATGAGAGAGAGACGATCCAAAACAAGCGACAAAAACCAAAGGAGAAAGCGAGAGAGATAGATGGCGTGCGAAGCGCAGGGCATCATGCAACGATGGGGGAAAAAGGGGGGCGGCCTTGCAGAGGAAGAGTTGAGATGAGAGGTACTAACGCACCGACAACGACAGAGAACAGAAAAAAAAAAAAAAAGACTCCAGGCGCAAGTACTCATTTTTTTTTGTTGTTGTTGTTGCTTCTCTTTCTCTCTCTCAATGCACAAACGACGCAAGACAGAGAAAAACAAAAAACGGGAAGGAAAAAAAAAAGGGGGGGAGAGGACGGAAGCGTCCACACACGCCTTCAAAACCATGCATTTGTGTGTGTGTGTGTGTGTGTGTGTGGAGAACGTGTGTGGCGGGTGAGGCAAGTCAAGAGACGGCCACGTGAAAAACAAAAGACACGCAAGCAAGTACACAAAAAAAAAAAAGGGGACAAAAAGAGAGTGAGTGAAAAAATGGGGAGAAAGGGGAGGGGACATTACCTTGTCCTTCTGCTTCACTTGCCCACTCCAACCAGACACATGCAAGCACAGCTCCCCTCACCTCCACCCTTCGCGGTTGTCAAGTGTCTCCCAACAACCACTTTTTTTTTCTTTTTCTTTTTTGTGGCACTCTGCCGTGCTGCTGATGTGAAGGAAGATGGGAGAAACAGATGAGGTTGAGAGAGAGAGAGTGAGCGTCGGTCCCAGACATCATCTCGTCCCCCCCCCTCTCCCTTTCACAAAATGAAGCGCAGTCGACTTAGGATCGCCGACGCCACTCGAGATCACCACAGCGCCGGTGCCTGCACCAGCGGGAGTGTTGAAAAAGTGGGGACAAGGGAGCAGAGCACGAAACGGGCATCCCTCTGCGCAAGGAGGCGTGGGAAGGGGGGTGGAGGCGAGAGAAGGCGTCCAGTCGACATGAGTGACATGGAAGTGCGGGTCTGTTCGTTGAGAGGGAAAAAAAACAAAGAGAGAGTGCTCACCAGACGACGCAGCGTGTGTCTGGGGCGGCGGCGGCATCATCAGCTGCGCTTCGAATTCTGTTCTCAGCGTCTCCCCATTCCTGTTGGTTCTTTTCAAAATAGAGACCAGGAAAAGAAAAAAGGGGGAAGGGAAGAGGAAGAAGGAGGTAAACACGCGAAACAGACAAAAAAAAAAAAAGACGCACGCACACGCACACGCAGGTCATGAACCTGCGAAGGAGCCGAAAGGCAGTGAGGGAAATGACAGCTAGCTGCTACATCGTGGATGACGCACACGGAAGGAGGGGAAGAGGGAAGAGGGGGGCAGACGAGAAGGGAGAGGGGAGGAGAGAAAAGTCAAGCAGGACGGCGAGGCTGCGTGAGAAGATGAGCGGCGTCGCCACGACGCTGCTGCTATCGTAAACAGAGAGAGAAAAAGAGGCACATGAGCACACATACAAACACACCCAAGCATGCAACCTCGGAAAGATGCCTCCAATAACAACAAAACGAAAAAGAAAAACGGAGACTCAAAAGAACTAGGGCGGGAGATGATGAAGAGGAACCCACGAAAGAGTCACTCCGCGACGCCGCTACTCTGCAACGCATGCGACTTCATTGGACGCCTTCTGTCCCCTCACCCTCTCTCTCTCCCTCGTCTACGTCTTTTTTTCTCTCCTTTCCGCGTGTATCATGCATGCTGCACCGTCGTCGCCGCCACCGGAAAGTCCTCCATGCCGCGTTGGTGTCCCTCCGGCGCTGTTGGCATGGGGCCGATGGGGGAGAACATGAAGTGGTGGTGTGGCGAGTAGATGGGCCGGTCCAGAACACTGTCACCGCTGCCGGTGTCGTCGGTAGCCCCCTCCTGCGAATCCACCGGCTGGCCCTCACTTCTCAGCGGCGTCTTTGCGGTGACGGAGCCGTGGAGCGTCGACGGCCCCGCCACCTCCGCGGCAACGGGGTCCACGAGGGAGACGAGCGGCGGGCGCGACGATTGCTGCCTCCGCCGCTCCTTGCGCAGCGCCGAGTCTCGCGCCGGTCGCTCGCCCTCTCGGTGTGCGTCAGCATCGTTGTCATCACCGCCGTCCGCACCAGCGGCCGGCGACGATGCACGTCGCGCCTTTCGCCGGTGCCTCTCCGCGCTCACCGGCAGCGGCAGCGGCAGCGGCAGCGGCAGCGCGGCGCGCTCGCCGTTCGTGGCGGTGTGGCGGGTCACGGAGGACCGTGTCGGTACCACGGTCGCGAGGCTCGGCGCCGCAGTCGCGAGGCTTGGGGCCCCGGGCGACGAGGAGAGCGAGTGGTCTTCGGAGAGCTCACCCGGCAGCGGCGTCCCGGTCCGGCGGCGTGCGAAGTCGGCGAGCGAGGCATTGTGCGACATGACGACGCTGCCGACAAACGAGTCTCGCATGAGCTGATCCGCCGTGCGCACGTACCGTCGCAGCCCTGCCCCAGGGATGGGCGGCGTCATGAGGTGCAGATGTGCGCCGCTGCCACCGCGGTCGTCGCTGCGGAGAAGCGAGAGCGGCGAGGCGGAGGGGGAGGCGGAGGTGGAGGTGGAGGCGGTGAGCGCGCTGGACGCCTCGCCTGTGGGGGAGGCGGACCTCGCGGCTGCTGCGTCGGTGAGGTGCGCGCGTGGCCTGCGCAGCGGGGTGGCCAGGAGGAAGGACACGTAGTCACGGATGCTCTCCGGCAGGGGGAGGTCGATGATGTCGCGCTTGAACACCACGCGCAGCGCCACCGCAATCACGCACACAGCGATGAAGGAGATGAGGTGGGCGGCCATGCGTGCCGTCAGCCACACTCCGTAGGAGTAGCGTCCGCGCCACCCGCCAAGAGACACACCGCTCCCACACGAGGTGCCGGTGGAGAGGCTGCTGCTCATCGAGGTACCGCCCCCGCCGCGGCCGGCGACGCCCTCGCGCACCTCATCCCAGTAATGTGTGTCGTCCGCCGAGTCTCCGTCCTCTTCGTCCTCCTCGCGCTCGTCGTCGCTCGCGATGGAGCTCTCAATGGAGGTCATGGACGTGGAGACCGTTCCGTGCTGCAGGATCTCCTGCTTGGTGGACTGGCGGGAGAAGCCCGGCGCGGCAGAGGGGGAGGTGGTCCCGCCATCTGCCGCATGCGTGCCCCACGCCTCCAGGCCGCCGTGCGGAGCGGCGGCGACGCCGTGGTGGAGCGGCGTGGATGGCGTGGAGACGGGGAGGGAGATGACCTCCCTGTGTGACAGCCGTGAGCCGGTGTGCGAGGCGCGCGCCACTGGTTGCTGCGTGGAGGTGGTGCTTCGGTTGGGGCCGCTGCTCACGCTGCTGTTCAGCGGCTCGTGCTCACTGCCTTGATAGAAGCCGTCGTCCACGTCGTCCTCGTCGGACGGCAGGGCGTCCACCGGCGGGTGGTCCTCGGACAACATGTCGGCGACGACCTCCGCCGCGTCCACGGCACCGGTGGCGGTCAGCGACAACGCGTCCCCGGAGAAGTGGCGCACCGAAGTCGCCGACCGCACCGATGGAGAGCGCAGCTCCAGTCCTGACATCCACGGGTGCTGCAACAGCTGCTTCACGGACCAGCGCTGCGTCGCGTCGAGGCACAGCATGTGCCGCAGAATGTCCTCGATCGGCGCTGGGATGGGACGGGGGAGGCGGTAGGCGGTCGTCTCGATCACCTCCAGCAGCGCGTCGGGGTCACCACGGGAGCACCGGTACGGAAACCCACCAAAGAGCATCACGTAGAGCGTGACGCCGGCGGCCCACACATCCACCTTGCGGCCGTCGTAGCTGGGGTACTCGCGGAGCAGCTCTGGGGCACAGTACTTCAGCGTACCACACGCGCGGTGCAGCTCCGTGCCTGGCAGACAGTGGCATGCAAAGCCAAAGTCGGAGAGCACAAGGCGCGTGCGACGCTTGTTCAGCAAGATGTTCTCCGCCTTCACGTCGCGGTGGACAACGTTGCGGTCGTGCAAGGTGTGAAGCGCGAGCAGAAGCTGCTTGAAGAAGTGCTGCACGCGCTCGTACTGCATGAACGGCATCGCGGAGAGCTGCACCGAGTCCAGCAGCGACTTGCTGCTGTGCAGGGATGCCTGCAGTTGCTTGAGCTCCTGGCGCTGTTCGCGGATCAAGTCCAGCAGCGTCCCTCCCTCGGCGAGGTCCATGACGAGGTAGTAGTTGTGCTTCGACACCATCTTGTCCACAAGCCCGGTGACGTATGGAGAGTTGCCGGCGATCTCCAGCGCGTTCACCTCTCGAATAAGCGCCTCGGTCATCTTGTTCCGCGTGGCCACCCTCTTGTCCACCACCTTCATGGCGTACGTCTGCCCGGAGGAGAGCTCCGTGCAGCGGTACACGGTGCTGAAGGCGCCACTCGCGATAGGGGCGTCGAGGCGGTACTGCACCGCATCGCCGATCACTTTACCGGTAGCCATTGTGTGCTCCTTGTGTGGCACGTGACGGTGCTCTGCACTGCCGTGCAACGGAGACAGAGTGCAACCACGAATGGCAAAAAAGTCGTGAGGAAAAGACGAGTGTCTCAGTCCCCCTCCGCCTCCCCCCTCCCCCGCTCCCTCTTACAAGAAGCCGGCGAGCACCACACAAACACACACACACTTAACAACAACAAGAGGAGGAACAAAGGAGGAAGGCAAACACGAGCACCAAACAACCGCAACGACGAAGAGGTGAATGGACACACAAAGAGCGACAGCAAAAAAAAAAAAAAAAAATGTCCCGGCGATTGATCCCGCGCGCGAAGACCGTGACGGAGAAAAGCCAAGAGAAGCTGTGCACTTCTACTCACACAGAGAGAGGGAGATACCCGCGTCAGCGCAGCGACGAACACCGCGGGGGGGGAGAGAGAGAAAAACAAGACAACACGAGCAAAGTCGAGCACCACGTGGCACCGCACGCAAGCACTGAGCAAGCGCGCCACACACAAGAGAAGAAGAAGAAAGACGAGCACCGCCTACAACGCAGTGCACCCCACGGGGAAACAACAGAGAAGACCACCACAGAGGAAGCGACACGACTTTCCCACCTGCACAAGCTCACAGGCGCAGAGGGAGGGAGGGAGGGGGGAAAAAAAGGGAGACAAACAACAACAACAAAACAAAAAAGAGGTGAAGCGAGCACACTGACCACGGCAGAGTGAAATCAGACACACACACGCGCACACACACACGCAACGATCGCAGAGATGCAGTCGTGTTCGTGTGGTCTCTTTTTCCCCTTTTCCCTTCCAGCTTGTTCTTCGGGATCGTCTTGATCACTGTCAGAGAGGTGTGCTTGGTGCCAGAGAAGAGGGCAGCGGTGGAACGCGGTGTGAGGGGGGTTTTACTTCAACTGTGTTCTACTTGTGACTGAGCACTCTCCCCTCCCTCTCTTTTTTTCTCGCTCTGACCTCGCTCTCTCCCGGATGTATCTGTGAGAAGAGGCGAGGAGGGACGAGGGAAGACGCCGCTCTCAGCTTCTGTTCGTGGTGGTGGCGCACGCGTATGGATGCACTGAGGTGCGTATGACTGCTGGTGAGCCGTCGAGAGCCGGCAGAGAGCGACACCGCGGCGGTCACACGCAGAGAGAGAGCGGCAAGAAGGCAACAGAAAGAAACACCACGATGAACTAGCAGTGAACAGAAGCGGATATCGGCGAAGAGGAGGAAAAGAGCGAGTCGGGTGAAGAGGGAGTGGGTGACCGCTGAGAGAGAAGAAGAAGAAGCAGGTGAAGAGAGAAGAAGACAACACAACAGACACGCACACAAATACAAACACTCACACACGCACACAAGCACGTAAAAAAAAAAAACACACACAAGCACAGCGACGAGGGAGAGGGGGGGAGGAAGAACACTTGCAAGTCGCCGTACAAAGCGTAACGGATGAAACGAGCTCCGCAATGAAAAAAAAAAAAAAGAGGAACAAAGACAATAGCGGCAGTATCACCCGTCCGCACGCAACCAGTGTGTGTGTGAGCGAGACAGACAGTGGTTGTGGAAGAGGGAGAAATGGAAAAGTGAGGGAGAGAGAGCCCCTGTGCAACGGCAGCAGACGATGCTCGCCTTAAGTGGCTAATTGAGGGAGATCGACTTACCGTCTCCCTTATCACCGTCACCACACGTCGCCGAGGACAACAAAAGTGCGAGAGGAGAAGAAGGGAGGGGGGAGGCAAGGAGATAGAAGGAGATAAACAATGGGCCAGGTCGAAGCACTCGCACGCGTGCAACCTTGTTCCTTGAATGTGTGTGAGTGCTACGGATAGGACACGCGCACAGACGCACGCGTGTTCACCGTGTATGTGTGACAACCAGCGTATGTCTGTGACCGCGCACTTGTACAAGGGAAAGAGTGAAAATTGGGAGGGGAAGGCAGTGGTGGTGGTGGTGGTGGCAAGCGGAAAGGAGGGGGGATATATGTAGATTCAGCCTATGCTCGACTCGCAGACAAAATGCACGCGTACGCGACTAACGCTTGCTAACGTTTGTTTGCTTGTGTTCCTTCTTCCACTTCTTTTCTTGCGTGCGTGTGTGTGTGTGTGTGTGTATGCGTGGATGTGTGAGTGTGTGGGGGAGAGAAACCGGAGTAGCGATGGGCAGTGAGACGGAAAGAGAAGGAGCAAGAGGAGTAGAGCGCACAAGCGACGAGAGACAAACATGTGTGTCGTGGCGGCATACAAGACACCTGGTCGAAACATCGAAAGGAAGGGAGAGAGAGAGGAAGGGAACGAGGAGGGCTGGAAAACACCGAGGTCGATGCGCACACCCACACACATTCGTATTGGACGGTGTCCCGTCAGCCTGTCTGTGTCTCAGCATCAGGTGTTAGTGTCGTGCGGTGATCGAGCCTCGCCCGCACTGCGCCGCCGTTTTAAACGCGCACAGGTTGCCGCTCGCGTGGGGAAGGAGGCAGGAAAAACGCATACACGCGCGCCGATAAATGCGTGTGTGTGTGTGTGTGTGTGCCCCCTTCAACTGCTGCCTTCAGGTCGCTTGAACAAGCCATCGCGCAGCATCTTCAGAAACGTCGCTGCCTCTTCGTTCGCCTCCAACAGCTCCGGGTGCATCAGCTCGAGCGGGAGACCGCGCTTTGTCAACGTGTCAGAGCACGTGACCAAATCCGCGCTTTCAGAGGCAATCACGCAGTAGTGTTGGACACCACGGGACGGTTTGTTTGAGTCCTCACGGCCGCCCGGTCCGCTGCGGACGCGCTGCAGGCGCTCGACCATCGCCGCCACGTACTGATTCCAGCGTGGCACATCCCGGAACATCCGAAAGAAGTTGAGCGTTGCCGTCGCCTCCCCTTCCTCCTCTTCCTCCTCCGACCCCGACTCCGACGCCGCTGCTTCGCGCTCCGCCGAGGGAGCCGCACAGGTGTCGCCGGAGCAGTCGCCGCCCGCATCGCTGCCCGCATCGCTGGCACCAACGAGAAGCGGAGTCCACAGATCCCACTGCGGCGCGGCGGCGAGCAACGCCGCCCACGGTGCCGACGACCTCGGCGCCACCTCAAACACACGCGCCCTCGCGCTCAGCACGTAAATCGGCAGCGCTGGACCGTCGAACAGCACATCCACTGAAAGGAGAAGTGCCAGCCGCGGCGGCGACGGACGAAGAGACTCGGCCGCCTCGGCCGCAGACTGCGTCGAGCGCCGCCGTTGCCTTTCGAACGCCGCCACAAGTCGGGAGATGAAGGCGGCATCGGCGGCGCAGGTCCGCTCGAGCAGCGCGGCTTGCTCAATCCGTCGCTGCACGAGGCGAAAGTTCGCATCGTGCTCCACCTCCGTCCACGCCATCAGCGACGGGAAGCACGCATCTGTCACGCGCTGGCCAACGCCAGTGAATGACAAGGACGCGGCGGTGTCCTCCAGCACCCAGGCGCGCGATTCGCGGTGGTAGTGCAGCGGGTACGGAAGGATCGCGCGCATCTCGCTTGCGCCCGACCCGGCGAGAGACTTCGCAAGCGTGAACTCTAGCGTCGCCACGTGACTATGTGTGCCGCGCTGCGCCGCCGAGGGCTCTAGATCTCTCATCTGGGTGTGCACGTCATGCAGGAACTTGCTCGAGTTGCGCATCAGCAGAAACACCTCACGAGTGGTGTAGAGCGTCGGCGAACGGGAAGGCACCACCCACGCACCATCGTCCGCCACCACATAGCGACCGCACAAGACAACGCCGTCGGCGGCCCAGTTTTCCTCGTCGAACAAGCGATTCACCCACCCCACGACGCCGTCGAAACTCGGCACCGGCGCGACAGCGTCCTCGGAGGCGGAGCGGCTTGCGGTGTCCTTGCTCGCGGCACCACCACCACCAACACCCTCGCCCTGTCGAGGAGACGGTTGGGTGCAGGGGGTGCTCGACACCGCGGCAGGAGCAGCCTCGTCCCACACCTCCTCCCCAACATAGGTCTCGTACTCCTCCGCGGGGTGGGCGTAGGAGCTCAGATGCGGGTGCGACGGCATCCGCGTGTCGTCGGAGTCAAGGTAGCGGAAGAACGCAAGGCCCTCTTCCGCCGGCACGGTGCTCTCCGCGCTTGCATGAGTGTGCCCGCCATCGAGAGCGACCGCGACGCTGAAGGTGCGGTGCGGGATGGTGTGCCGCCTCCCCTCAGCGGAGAAAGCGACCCTGAGTGGGACTCTGGAGCGCATGTACGGCGCCGCTGCGTACGTATGAGGAGCGAAAGCAGATGGCGCTGTGTCCGCCTCCCGAAGCTCCCTCAAATATATATGTATATACGCCATGCCGCCCCACGCACAAGCCGAGGTGCGAGTCAGAACAGCACACACGTAGAGAGAGAGAGAGAGAGACAGGAGAAGGGAGAGAGAGAGTGCAGGCGAACTCAGAAACACAAACACACACATGCATCACTACATGGCTGACAGAGACAGGGGGAGGAAAGGGGCTCCGACAGCTGAGGACGTCCCCCGCACCACCTGTTCTCACAGCAGGGCTCTCCGTGACGTATACAGTGCATCCATGAAGTGTGCAACGTGCGACCTGCGTGGGCGAGCGGCTGCATCGATTGTCTGTGACTCGGCTTGAGCGCGTGCATGTGTATCTAGTCTAGCAATGTCAGCGGGGGGGGAGAAAGAGAAAAAAAAAAAGAAACACGAAGCGCCGCGGTTCGAGGAAGGTGGCCCACACCTGCCTGTACTCCTCCTCCTCCTCTGGGTGATGCACGACACGTTCTCTCGAGAGAGCGGTCTGGGAGGAGAAGACCAACGTAGAGGAGACAAGGACGGCGAAGCGAAGGGAAAGAGAAGGTGACGTCACTTGACGCTCACAGCACTCCGCACCGCGCGGGGCGCTCTTCCCTGCCTCCATTCCCGTCGAGCACTCTCACGCCTCGTCCTCCACAGGCTGGTGAGCGAGGTACTGCTCGTACAGCCGTATCTTCTCCCCCATCTCCGCCACCACCTGGTCCTGCTCCCGGTACACGCCAGTCTCCAGCAGCTTTTCGCGGTTGAGCTTCAGCTGATGGACAAAGGTGCGCATGTCGCGCCGTGCCTCGGCAGCCTTGGCTGCACTGGACGTGTGGCTGACCGGGGCAGCACAGGCAAGCACAAACTCTTCCGGTGTTGGTGAGATGCGCGCGGGCGACGCCGCGGCGGCCGTGTCCGGCGGCTCTTCCTCGAGACCGCGCTGCGCCGGGGCGAGCGGTGGGAGAGTGCCAGCACGCGCCGGTGGCAGAGGGGCACAAAGGTCCTCTTCGCCGGCGATCATGGACGTCGTCCACGATCGCAAGTCCGCTGCCGGGTAGGTGCTGTTCAGCGAGGTGTCGCCCATGTCCACAACCACACTCGCCGGACGATCCACCACCGGCGCCGGCGGTGGCCGCGGTGGCGACTGCGTCGGCGGAACCCTAGCGATGCCAGAGAGAGAGGATGCCTCCAGCACCGCGCCACCGAGCGACGAGCCATCGACGGTCCACTCACCGGTGTTGGCCTCGGCTGCGACCGGCACTCGAGTCGGCGGGTGATCGCGGCGCTCGCCTTGCATGCCGTGGGTGATGGAGCTGGCAGACCCGGCGGGTCTCTCCACGATCGTGTAGGGTAGGGTGCTCTGCCGCGGGGTGCCCCGGCTGACGGCGGCGAGGCCGGCTGCCACCTCCTCCTTCAGCCCCGCGAGCATTTCGTAGATGTCGTCGCGGGCGGCGCCGTGGAAAGCGGTGCTCCCCGCAGTTGCGCAGCCGGCGGCGCTGTCGAGCACACCACGCGCCGAAAAAGAGCCTGGCAGCAGCTGCTGCTGCTGTTGGCGCCGTGCCTGAAACTCGTGCGTGCGCTTTGCCGAGGTCAGCAAGTCCTGCTCCCTTCGCAGCCGCTCCCACTCGCGTGCCTGGCTCTCTTCTCTGACACGGTGGTACTTGCGCGACACGGCTGCAAGCTGCTGCTTGGCATCATGCAGCTGCTGCTCCAGGGTGGCCTTTGACTCGGACAGCCGCGCCATGTCGGCGCTCTTTTCGCGCAACTGGCGCTGCGTCTCTGCGAGCTGCGTCTGCGCCAAGCTCAGCGCGCATTCCTGCTCCCGTAGTCGCTGACCGTCTGTGTCGGTCTGCTCCGACAGATAGCGCGCCGCACGGCGCCGGAGAAGATCGTACTCCTGCTGCGATGCACTCACTCTCTCCTGCAGTTGGAGTATCGTCCGGTCCTTCTCTTGCAGTCGTGCGTGGAGGCTTGACTGGGCAAGCTGAGCCTCTTCGCGGGTGCGCCGCGCCTGATCTTCGGCGCGCGCGACGTACGCCTCGTGCTGCTCCGCCACTTTCACTCGCTTCGTGTTGAAGGCGGCCTCGCGCGCGTCTAGCTGTGCGGTACGCTTCTCCAACGTCTCCCCCGCCATCTGCAGTCGCTGCCCCATCGTCTCCAGCTCCTGCCGTAGCTTCTCCAGCTCGGCCATCTTTCTCCTCCCCGACTCTTGCGCCTCCCTGCGGAGGCGTCGCTCCAGCTGCTCCTTCGCCTGGCGCAGCTGCGCCTGGAACTGCAGCTGCTGCTGTGCCTTCCACACCTCCAAGTCGAACGCGGCTGCATACTCCTCGGTGTCACGGATGGCGCTGCTCATCCTCGTCATCAGCGGCGGCGATGACGCCATGCCCTTCGTCCCGCTCCCAGAGGGGGCACACACACACACAAACGCACGCCTGTGACCTACGTTATCTTACTACGAGGCAGATCCGTGAGTGAGGGAGGGATGCAGGGAGGTGAAGTAGGGTGGGTGAGGGGGAAGCACAGTCCGCACAGAGAAGTCGTGGACACCGCGGTAGCTCGCTCCACGATAGCCGTCTCCGTCTCCCCTCCCCCTCCCTAGCCCTGCTCTCTTGTGTGACGCCAAGGCGCAGAGAGGACACGTTCGGCACGGACACTCTGCCGCTGTCCCGGCAGAGGGAAAAAAACAGGGCGGAAAAAAAAAAAAAGAAAGAAGGAGGACGAGAGTAGGAGGAAGAGAGTGACGAAGAGAGGCACAGTTGAGGGCGAAGGGAGACAGTGGCGAACACAGCACCGCGTACCAGTCCTCTCTCTTTCTCGTTCTCTTCCCAGAAGGCGGAGTCGTGCGCACTCGAGACAGCCAGCGCAGTTTCCCCCGTGCCGACGTGGCGACGGTCGTTCTCATTGTTCCATTTGCATCTGCCCCACCCCACGCGCTAGCGCGCCGCATCCCTGCGGCTTGTGTTCCTCTCGTCTCGGGAGTGATAGTTCTGTTTGTTTCCGGCAGCACGGCAACACAACACGTCGCTGCCGCGTTGAGAGGCAAAAAGGGGGGCTCGAGAGAGGTTGGGTAAAGAGCATGGACAACGGAACAAAAAAAAAGAAAAAAAAACTGGAGGTGGTGGCGGAAGTGAGGCGGCTTTGGTACCGCCTCGTGACGCTTGCTGAACCCGTGCGAACCTGTTTAGAAGTAGCCGACAGACCAGTTGTAGCTACCCACGGGGCCACCGTACTTGATGTAGGGGTGCAGGAGCACGTCGTGCAGCGGCGGACGCCACACATCGCTGTGGTAGAAGAACTTGCGGAACTCGGACGTCAGGCCGACGTAGCCCTTGTCGATGAGGTTCTCCTGCTCGAAGCGGTGGCGCTTGTAGCCCGAGACGAAGCAGCGCAGGTGAACCTCCGCGGTCTGGTAGGGCAAGTAGGAGGACTGACGCTCGGCGAATTCGATCATCATCTCCATGTTGTAGCGCTCGCGCTCCGGGCGCATCCACGCGCCGAAGATGGAGATGCCGGCGATGAGGGCCACCACGGTGCGGCCCGTGAACCAGCGCTTGCCGTACACCGGGTACACGCGAACGGCGGGGTAGCCGCCTGGAATCACGCGCTCCTGACGGTAGGCCTGGCCGCTGAACCATGTGTAGAACGCCTTGGTGTCGGTCGGAACGGGGTCCCGCACCAGCCGACGTGCGGTGCTGCGCAGCATGATGGCGACGGCGAGCTAGACAAGCGACAACAACAGCAACAAACAGCACAATCCCCACGCTGACTCTGTCGCGTGCACGGCGAAAGGAGGGAGGGGAGTTTGAGCAGCCGAACGCACAAAAAAAAAAAAAAACCAACCAGTACTCCTATGACGCGGGTAGGTGGGCGGGGAAAGGGGAGAAACAAACCTAGGTGGAGATCTGAAGTCGCTACTACTACACGTGGAGGGACGTTGGGAGGTGTGGCGCTGCTACTAGACGCCGAGGGTTGGGAAGGGAAGGAGAGATCCTCTACACTACACACGCGGCGTCTACCAGTCCAAAAAGAGCTGCGACCGCCGCGGTACACGCGACACGTGCGACGACAACGGGGTTCGGAGGTGCCGAGGCCGCTGCTGATCGCCGATGTGAGTGAGCAGGTGCGTGCGTTTTGCGCGTGTGCGTATGTGGTTGAGTACACACATGTGTGGTGAAAAGGAAATCAAGAGCACGACACACGTGCCAGAGAAGGATGAACGAGTGGCAAGATGCAGCAATGGATGTCATACAGCATGCAACACACACCTCAGCGCTGATGCAGAAGCGGTGCGCCAATTTCCCTCCCTTCCCCCGCCCCTCGTAAACCACCCCACACCGGCCCGATGCAGTTGCGGGTGCGAACAAAGAGAAAGGGGGAGGAGGGGAGGGGTGGGGTGGGCAGGGCTACTTTTGTATTTCTTCTTCGCTGACACCGGCGCAGAAGCACCGCGCGCGCGCCGACGGTACGTCCCTACTGTACTCGCGCGAGCAGATATGCAGCTCGGTCGCACGGCAGATCGCAGATAGCGCGCGACCGGAGTCCCCCCTCTTCTCCTTCGCCTTTGAGGTGCTCCACAACACCCCACTTCTCACTCGTCCCCCGTCACAGCACGCTGCAGGACGCTGCGGGGCGGGGGGGGGGGGGGTGATGCCAAGAAAAGCACTCGGGAGAGAAGGAAGTGTCGCCTTCACCAAGTGAGCGTGGCGTCGTGCTGTTCGTCGCATCACAACGGATGTGCTGTTGCTCCCTGCATTGTGCGGCTCCACACCACCGCAACGCTCGAAGGCGGGCGAGGGTGGCCGAGGTGGAAGCAGCAGCAGCAGCTCAGCGGCACAACACATCCGCCCCACTCGCACCACCTCGTCTCTTGCTTTCTGGCCGTCAGCACACACACACACACGCACACAAGGGGCACGGTAAGAAAAGCTGTGGCGGGAGTGGCACGGAGATGGAGAAGGCGAGAGAGAGGGTGCCGATGGCTGTGTTTGTACGACTGCGAGGCAAGGCGAAAAGGAAACAGAGGGAGGGGAAGATGCCCCGCTACTGCTGCTTGCAGTCCGCGTTGTCGTCGGCGCGCTTGGATGGCATGGAAGCGCGCTCCTTCCGCGCGGCAGCCTCGGTGGTCAGCACAGAGAGTGGTTTCTTGTACTGCAGAATGAGCGTTTGGTGCTGTAGGTCGTAGGAGAGGTTTGCGCTCTCCAGCGGGATGCGGGCACGCTCCAAGTCGGGAATGTCAAGGCGCTTGAAGTACTTCTTGTTCGACGTGCGCACGACAATCTTGCCCACGACATCCCCGTCTTGTCGCTCCACTGCGACAGAGAATACGTCTTTCGGGTAGGGAAGGTTGCGGATGCGCACCACATAGCTGTCCTTGGTGTCCTGCCGCACCACCACCGGACTTCCGCTCGACTCCACGAGCAAGGCCCGGTCGAGGTTGCGTGACGAGACCTCAGTCCCCACCTCCACCAGCCAGTCAGAGAAGCCACCGAGCGCGTTGGGGCTGCGACGCTTGCGCAGCAGCAGCGCATCCGTCACTACATCGTACTCCTCCACCACCTCGCTGCCATCCGTGAACTTGGACGTGATTTGCTTACGATCACCCCGTATCACAGATGACTTGGGCTCCGCCAGCATCGGCTCAGGCGAACGCCGGCAAGCCGCAAACAATCAGTGCCGAAGAAAGGGGAGCTGCTCCTCTGCCCAACTACTGCCAACTGTATTGCGCCGGAAGGAGTAGCGTCCGGTGCGGATTCCTCTCGTCGCTCTTGCGACGTACGGGCCTCCTACGTCTTCAACTTTTTTTTTTTTTTTAAAGGCTGCCACGGTCTCTCTCGTTTCACGCGCGACGCTGGGAGGCGGGGGAGAGAGAGAGGGGGGGAAGTCGGGGTTTCTATGCCGTTTGTGTGTGTGAATGTATGCGCACTCTCACCTCTCCGTCAAGCAGGCACGCATGCGTGCCGCCGTGGAATCCGCTCCGTGTGTACGAGGCGCAGGTGGGTGTCACCAACACCCACTGCCTCAACAGAACCTCTCTCTCTATCTCGCCCTTTTGTTTGTTTGTTTGTTTTTTGAGGAGGCGTGTGTGCGTGGCCCTGCTTCGATGTGAGAGACAACAGCAGGTGTCTGGCAGACGTCGCGCGTTACATGAAGCGTCGACGCGCGGGGGGTGGGGGGCGAGGGGACGGAAGAGGCCGCAGTGGGACGGACGAAAGAGACGGGTGAGGTGGACGAGATATGGCGCAGCCCAGCGGCGGCAGCGGCAGGCTCTAGAACCGTCAGAGCCCGTAGAGCGTCGGGCCAGTGGGGAGGAGGAATGGAAAGCAGTCACGGCGCGCTCGGCGCACGCGCACCGGCACTAGAGGAGCAGACGCGCAAGAAACTGTGCTCTGTGTGTGATTCGCGGCCCTGAGTGCCTCGCCACTCCGTCCATGGACGCACCCGACTCGGGTGACTCCTGACCGTCAAAGCGATCCCTGTGTTTGGCCGCCGTGTCACTTGTGAAGGAGGGTGTTTAGGCGTAGCGGTCTACAACGCGGGTAAAGCAGCCTCCCCCACAAAGGGAGCAAGAGTGTCACACAGCTGCCTCATCTGATCGTCCGTCGGGTGAACGCGCTCGGCGATTTCGTGGAGCGTTTCATACGCCAGATACGTCTTTTTGCGCGCGAGTCGCGTGAGCCGCGCCGTGCTCACGCCGGTGGACCGCTGGCGCTTCGCGCCGGTGCCGTCGTGCCCCTCACAAGTCGCAACAGCCTCGGTGGCGACCTGCGTTGCAGCTAACGTACTGCAATAGGAGGACATCTCCTCCAGGACAGCAGTGTGTCCGTTCAGGACAGCCCAGTGAGCAGGGGTACGTTGCCACTTGTCCCTTGTCTCCACCCTCAGGCCGTAGCGGCGTAACAGGAGCCGGGTAGTTTCAGCGTTGCCGGTGCGGGCGGCGAAGTGCAAGAGCGACTGCTGACGGGTGTCACGGCAGTGCACCACTGCGCGGTCGTGTTCCAGCAGCCGCTGCAGAAGAGCCACAGAGGCGACCGACGCCAAGTGCGCTGCGGTGACACCGTCGGGGGTGACGGCCGTCAACCTGGCACCGTGCTGCAGCAGCACCTCCAC
The DNA here is from genome assembly GCA_019188245.1 of Novymonas esmeraldas. Classification (NCBI taxonomy): domain Eukaryota; phylum Euglenozoa; class Kinetoplastea; order Trypanosomatida; family Trypanosomatidae; genus Novymonas; species Novymonas esmeraldas. The sequence goes on along the minus strand of JAECZO010000136.1, from coordinate 14,579 downwards.
CGTCCGCAGCGCCGCTGCCTCGTGAGCCGGAGCGCGGCAGCTGGCCACCGCCACGTGGAGGGGAGTGATGCAGCGGTGCTCGCGGCTGTTGTGTGCGTTCACGGCGGCGAGGCCCTGAGAGAGCAGCCGACCGGCAAGAGCGGCGCTCTGCACGGCCACCACCTCGCGGAATCGGAAATCCGAAGCAGCTTGGTCCGGATCAAGCACCGGCACCAGTGGCGCAGACCATGCTGGTGTCGCCTCCGCACCATCCGCGGCCGCCTGCATGCTGTCCCCATTATTTTCCGTGATGTGTGCGGCGCGTATGGCGCGCACGTAGTTGCCGAAGCGCGGGTGCTGAAAGAGAATGTGGGGCTGAAAGGGAGCCGGAAGCCCCCCGCGCTCATCGATCCCGGCATCGCAGCCGTTGTGGAGTGCCAGGTACACGGCACGGCTGAGCTTCAACGCGCCAAGTGAGTCGCCACCAGCGTGGAGGTAGTGTGTGTCGGCGCGAACCGGCACGCCAAGCGCACTCTGCCACGCAGTCTGAACGGCTCTGTAGAAGTCATCCTCGTCGCCGGGGTTACCCGGGTCGGGTGGGCACGTGGGAGTCTCCGCCCCTTCGCGGCACTCATCGCTGGTGTCGAGAGTGAGCTGCGCACGGTTCACTTTGCCCGTCGGCGTTTGCGGTAACGACGCGCCGCTTGCGAACACGCGCCAGTGACACGGAAGCATGAAGAAGGGTAAGTGCAGCGCCAACAGCACCCGTAACGCGCACACAACGCCCTCCTCATGCTCGCGCAGCAGCGCCGCGTCCACGACATCCGCCAGCACCACGGCCAGCCCGATTGTCGGCGATCCTGCCGCACCGGGCACGCAGAAGCACGCGCATTGCAAAGCCAGGCCCCCCAGGGCTCGCTGGACAGTGCTTTCCACCTCCTCCAATGCCACACGCTGGCCGTTCAGCTTCAGCTGCCAGTCCCGCCGACCACGCAGCTCGAGCTCCTGCGGCCCGCCGTCAGCCTCCGACACAAGCCGACCGACGTCCCCGGTGCGGAAGAAACGCTCGCCGGTGGCAGGATCGCAGCCAAACGGCGACGACACGCTCTCCTCGGCGTACCCGCAGCACACTTGATCCCCGAAGAGAACCACCTCTCCAACGCCCCCGCCATCAGCCGAATGAGGTGTCCGCTGCGGGCTGGTCTCACGCACCGCAGCGTCAGCGTCATCGTCGTCGCCAACGACCGCGAGGGCGGCGGCGGCGTCGAGTCTTTGGATGCCGATTCTCGTGCCGACACCAGGACCACACCGGACGGTGGCGGCCCTCGCGCCGGGGCGGACACGCCGCACCGATTGGTAGATGGTGGCCTCGGTCACCCCGTAGATGTTGTACAGCTCCACCACGCCGGCCCAGGTGTCGATAATCGCCTGCGACATGCGCTCGCCTCCTAGGAACACCCTCACGCATGCCGCGGTGGAGGCACGGAGAAGCAGCGGCAGCTGGCCGGCAACGGTGAGGGACGACCACACAGCTGGAGTGCTCACTACGTGGGTCGGCTGCGCTGAAGCCAGCAGCGGGGCCGCCCAACCATTGAGAAGTGCCGCCTGGGGACAGGTGCAGAAGACGCCGTGCGCCGTGCACAGCCCGATGAGCATGTCGCCGATGGACGGGTCGAAGAACGGAGAGGAGAGGCAGAAAAAGCGGCAAGGGACGGTGGCCGCGGCAAGACCGTCTCCGTGTAAGACAAACCGCTGCAGGTAGGACCTCAAGTTGCCGCGCGAGGCGACCACACACTTCGGGTCCCCCGTCGAGCCGGACGTGTACATGTAGTAGGCGACGCGGCCGTCGTCCATCTCCTCCACCGGTGGTAGGACAACAGCGGCATCCGAGCAGCGGCTTGCACCTGCGTCGCCGTCCGCAGCCGCATGCGCCGCGCGCAACAGCGATGCGATCTCCTCCAACCGCAGCTGTCGACGTGGTCTCCGCCGCGCCACCAGCCTTTCCAGCCGCAGCGGTGGATCGTCGGGACGGAAGATGCAGAACGTCCATCCCATGCAGAGGCAGACGCTCTCCACAAGGCAGACGTGGAAAACCTCGCTGCAGCAGAGCCCAACGTCGCACGCTTCTTCGGTGCCAGCCGCCTCCCCACCCCTACCGTGCGGCGTGCGTGAGGGGAGAGGTGCACGTTGAATCTGCGCAGAGAACCCGAGGTGCTGCTGCAGCAGCCTCGCAAAGGCACACCAGATCCGTTTCGTGACGCGCTCTGGCGCTGCCGACGCCTCGCCGCTCCCGTCGTGCCGTGTGGCCGTCACTGCGTCGTGGAGGGCGTGCTGGTGGAGCTCGAACATGATCTCGTCATCTCCGCGTTCTTGAAGCGCCGCGAGAATGCAGGCGGAAAGCGTCCTGCCACTGCTTCCACACCCTGGAGTGTCGGAGCGCATCCGCAGACACGGAGCCGTGGCGACAGGGACTATGCCCAGTCTTGCTGCCTCGCCGTCATGGAACCGTGGAAGAGAGCGAGGGCCAGAGAGCGGTAGAGAGGGGTAGAGAGGGAGAGGGTGAGGGTGAGGGGACGAGAGGAGAGAGGGGCCTTCGCAGTAGTTCACCTACTCTGACCTGTCACCATCCCTGTACCACAAGGCCCGCACCATCCAGAGGCGCGTCTTCACTTTTGACCAACACTGCGTCTTTTGTTTTTTTTTTTTCGTGGAGTGTCGTTTGCGAACGCGGTCAGCATTCTGGCGCAGTCTCGCCGCGCTTGGTTTGTGAGGACGTTCGTGAACAGCGACATATGCACGTGATGTGCCCCCGCGAGGGGGGCATCGCAGAGCATCTTAAGCGGAGTGTCTGGTTAGCCAGTGAAGGAAAAGAGAGAGGGGGAGAAGGACGGAAGGCACCACGCTCGCACGCGCTGCGCAGACTGCTACAGTGGTCGTAGACTGGCAAGGAGAGCGAGAGAGGGAGCAGCTGTGGGCAGATGAGGACGGCCGTCGCTGCACACGGCTGGTGAGCCTGGGACGGTTGGCGGGGTTGTGCGCTGCACTGCCGAAGACACGCACGGTACGAGGCTACTCGGCCTGCGCTGAAGCCGCGAGGCGATGTCGCTCCACCATGCACTTGTCAAAGCTGCTAATTGTCTCGTCACAAATAGCTGCGAGGCGCTCCAGGCCATTGGCGACCGCCTCGACAGCGTAGTCGGCGGCCTGCACGTGCAGGAGCATCTTGGGCTCTAGGGGGTGAGGAATCGCGTAGCCAGCGCTAGTCACGGCGGCGTTTTGCATCAGCACGTGCCGCAGGGGATTTCCTAGCGTGTGGTCCTCGTGAGAGAATGTCACCACAGCGGTGGACTCGTTGTCCGTGATGCGCTGGAGATCGATCTGTACCTTCTGCTCCTCTGAGGTGTCGACCTCATCGCCTTCGTTCATGCGCTGGATGTGCTCCTGGTGGAGAATGAAGGCATCTCGAGGATGAAACGATGTCATTGTGATCAAGTCCCTCTTTCTCGTGTGACACTGCTAAAGTGCTCTTTGTGTTTTGGCTTTTTTTTTTTGCGTTCAGAGGGAAGGAGGGAAGGAGGGTTGATCGCGCGGCTCGTCGTCACACGCTGAAGAGAGAGAGAGAGAGATGAGGGGGGGAGACAGGAGAGAGGCGGAGAGGGAAGTGGCAAAGTAGAAAGGACGCAGAGGAGGAAGAGAAGGGATACCCACAAGAGGGGCGAGGCGGGGACAGAGTTCCAAAATGCTCGACGGTGCAGAAGCGCCGATAAGTCGCATCGCTTGCACACACGGAACGGGGGCGGGGGGGAGAGAGAGTCTCGTGATGGGTGGGTAGGGAGGGAGAAGTGACGCAGATGCAGAAGTGGTTGAGGCACGCACCGCCGCATTGGTGGTGGCGCAGAATAGTGCAGATCGCATCGCGCAACACGCCCCTGGCGTTGCGCTGTCCTTCAGTGGAGTTACGCCTTATCAGAGACGCTAATGACGGCGAACTCAAGCTGCCTCAGCGGCCCGCCACGTGGCGGATGTGGCAACGGTGTAGCCGGCGAACAAAAACAAAAAAGAGTGACTGCGACAGTAGAGCAGCACCGGGGTTGCGCGGCGACACCATGAAAGAGCTGAAGTTGACAGTTGGCTGGCTCATAGTCATGATTTCTCCCTCTGCAGACGGTCGTGTGAGGCGGACGCAGCGGCGCACGGAAACTGAGGTGGTCCCTGCGCGCGCTAGTGCACACCCGTGCCTCAATCGCGCTCTCCCGAATTAGCTAGCGTGACCTCGTTGGTGAGAACCGCCGTCACGCCAGAGGCCGCGCGGAACAGTCGATCCTCCACAGCGGCTAACAGGTCTTCGTGTGCTGCATCATGCGGCCACTCCGATATGAAGGGAAACACCAGACTCTTTGCCCCTGACACTGTCTCCGTCGCACGGAGCGCGTCAAAGACAGCAAAGCACCCCTCCTCGGGATTGCCCTCTGGGCTCATGTCGTGGTATGAAAGGCAGCCGTCGCGGAGTCGAGACAGATAGCCGCCGAAATCCAAAACAATCGTCTCACTCAGAAGCACGACGTCCGAGCCACGATGCACATACACAGGCCCCTTTTCAAACGCTCTCACCGCAGCAAGGCTACCAGGTGTGAGCAGCGCCGACGGCACGGAGGGGGAGTAGTGTGTGAGGAGCTGGCCAGGACTCTCCATCGGCGCGCTCGCCGGTCCGCAGAGAATGCGCGTGTCGCGAATATCCACCCGCGTTTGCGGATGGGTGTCGGCAATGGCGCGATGGATCATGCTCACCGTGATGCGCCCCCGCCGCAGCACCACCACAGAGTCCTTCGAATCCACCTTCACCACGGTTGACTCGATGCCGACCGAGCACTGTCCGTCGTCGATGATGAGCAGCTCCGGATCCCGCGCGGCCAAGTCGTCGTAGACGTGCCGCGCAGTAGTCGGACTCACATGCCCAAAGGTGTTGGCGCTCGGAGCGGCAACAGGAACATCCACCATCGCGAGCAGCCTCAGCGTCACTGCGTTGTTGGGGATGCGAGCGCCGACGTAGCCTGAGCCGCCAGTAACGCAGTCCGGGAGAGAGGGGTTTGCTCTGCACACAAGGGTAAGCGGCCCCGGCCACAGCGCCGCCCCAATCACACACGCCAGCTCCACCGCCTCCCTGTCCAGTGTCAGGTTCCACAACCTGCGCACGCCCTCGAGGGAGTGCACGTGGCAGATGAGCGGATCGGTAGCCGGGCGCCCCTTCACGGTGTAGATTCTCTTTGCGGCGCTTTCGATCAGCGCGTTGCCACCCAGGCCGTACACTGTCTCAGTGGGGATCGCGACCAGCTTACCGTGCAGCAGCTGCTCCGCTGCACGCCGCAGGTCCTCCGGCGAGGTTCCGATGATTTGGGCCATCCGTCTGCTGCCTTCCCCACCAAAAAAAAAAAAAAAAACACACACACACACCAAAAAAGAGCCGAAGAGAGCGAACGGGCTTTTCGGCAATCGAGTGCAGCTGTCCTCTGCGGTGGCGGCAAACTTGGCCGGAAAGGGAAGCCGTCCGCGTCACAAAAGACACGCGCCTTCCTCCGTTGGCGCGTGAGAGGAGCAGGTAGAGTTGTGTGGGAGACACAAAAAGGCCCCGCGCACGTGCCCCGTAACGGTGGGGGAGGGAGAAAGAGGAGGGGGAAGGCGAGAGAAGTGCGTGTTTTTTTTTTTTTTTTTTTTGGGGGGGGGGCAAAGTTGATTGTGCCACGCAGTATGCACACTGGCAAGGGGGAGAATCAGCAGCACCTGTTTGACAAGCGAACAAGGCACGATTGCACCGCGGAGACCAGCTCACTCTGAGCCTATGTGGCCATCGCTCTGCACTCTCACAATCCTCTGTTACCGCGCGGTATAGGGTGAGGAGGGAGGAGGGGGGGCTGTTCAAGAAGATGGGGTGGAGAGCGTTGTGCCGCTACAGGCACGCATGCTACTTTTGATCTCGACTCCCCTCTCCGCTCTCGGTAAAAAAAAAAAAAAAGATCGAATGCCCGCGTGCCGTGGCGCTTCTCTGCGACTGTAATGGACACTTCTTCTTCTCCTTTCTTTCTTTTTTTCTTTCTCGCAGCTTACAGGGGTTAACAGAGTTGCAGCTTGTGAAGAAGACACGAAGAGGAGCTCCTCAATGGCTTGCGAAGGGTGGTAGAAGAGAGAGACGGAGAGGCCAAGCAAATGGGTGCCGGTAGACATCCTCTCTTGTAGCGCGCTAGGACACTGGTTGCCGACGGAGCGACGCACAGAGCGTTGACCTTTGAGTCGTGCTGTTCTCTTAGCACGCCGTCTCCCCTCTCAAGATGAACCCGACGTCGCCTTCTCTCCAGTCCGGACAAAAGCGGAATCCGCGCGGAACGCTCGCCAGACGCAGGCCGCTGTCGGCGCAGTTGTCCGGCACGGTAGCCAAACCGCTTGCGCATACACCCGTGCATAGTGCGACTCGTGGTGCATCTCTCAGGCAGATGCGCCCTGCACCACACACCAAAAAGTGCGTGCCGCCGCTGTAGTGTATGCCAGTTGGGCAACGGGTAAGGGAGTACGGGAACACCTCGTTGACTGAATGGAGGCGCGAGAGAGCGAGAGAGCAAGAGTCGGCGAGGAGGCACGACCGCCTCAAACAAACAAAGCACCGGAGGGAAAACAAAGGTAAAACCCCTGAACCTCTAACGGGGAGGTATCCAGCCGCAACTTGGCCCGCCACTGCCGACCACAGGAATCACTCACCTTGTTGCCGTTGACAGGCGCCAGGAACAACAACGCAATCGGTGAGGTAGATTTGGAGAAAGTGCGTTGTTGCTACTCTCCTCCCCATGGCGGGACGAGGAGAGAGGGGGTGGGTATGGGGAGAGCCTTGTACCGTGCGCCGCCGTCCCATCGCGACCGCCCTTCCCCCTCCCCCTCCGCCCCTCTCTCTCCCTCCACTGTGCTCACCAATCCAGCGCTGATGAAATCCCGCCCGCAGTGTTACGACGCGAATCTCCCGACTGCCGGTGATGGGGCTCCTGGTAATCACGGGCGAATCGGCCGCCGCCCCCTCCTCCCCGCGAACGTCCGCCACGTCCCCTACCCCTCAAACGCTGCTGCTGGAACTGGGTCCGCCCCCGGTGCAGGTCCACAAGATTCGCCAACTCTGGTGGTGGGTTGCATTTGGAGCGGCCCAAGTAGTCAATGAGATCTGCCGCAAGCGCACCGTCTGAGGGGCCAAGAAATGTGTAGGCGGTTCCACTGCGACCGGCTCGGCCGGTACGACCGATACGGTGGCAGTAGCTGTCGATGCCCTTTGGCGCCTGGAAGTTCACAACGCACGTCACGTCCGGTATATCTAGACCGCGTGCGGCGACGTCAGTAGCAACAAGAATGCGCACATGGTTGTCTTTGAACTGGCGCATGACCTTGTCTCGGCTCCGTTGCGACAGTCCTCCATGAATGACGCCGACGTACCGTGAGTCGATGCCGAGCCTGTTGCTGAAGGCGTTTGCGGTGCTCTCCGTGTCCGTCTGGCGCTCTACGAAAAGGATGAGCTTGTCTGTGTTGTCATCGATCGTTCCGGCTTCGACGAGAGCCCCGAGCTTCTCGATGCGCTCGGCAAAGGTGCTGTGAAAGAAAAACTCCTGTTTGATGTCCATGTTGACCTGCAGTCCCGTGCCGGCCGTGCCAGCGCGGATCAGGACGTGGGATTCCGCGAGATACTTGTCTGCCAGCGCCTGCACCGACTCCGGCCACGTCGCCGACCACATCATCGTCTGGGGCGAGGCAGAAGAGTCGAGGTACCCCATGATCTCGTCCAAGACGACGCTGAACCCCATGTCGAGGAGACGGTCCGCCTCGTCGAAGACCAGCAGCGACAAGTTCCGGATCGACACGTCACCCGAGTCGAGAAAGTCCTTGAGCCGCCCTGGGCACGCGACGAGCACGTCGCAGCCGGAGTGAAGAGAACGGGCCTGCAGGTCGCGGGGAGTGCCGCCGTAGGCCCCACTGACGCGCACCTGACCTCGTCCCAAACTCTGAAACACCTTGATAGTTTGCTGCACGAGCTCCCGCGTTGGGACGAGAATAAGAACAGCTGGCGAGTTGTCTGGATTGCGCTTTAGCGACATGAGTGCGGGGACAGCAAACGCAACCGTCTTTCCCGAGCCGGTAGGGGCGAGTCCGATAGCGTGGTGCCCGTCGGCCAGTAGGGGAATCGTGAACTTCTGAACGTTGGTCGTCGAGGGGTAGCCCAGCTCGCTAAGTCCCTCCGCCAGCCACTTCGGCGCTCCTTTCAGGTCCGCAAAATTGTGCAGTGGTGCGACATCGACAGCCTTGCCGCTTTGGTCTGTGATGGACACCTCCTGCCCGCCAGACCCCGAAGCCGCGTCAGCCCCGGTCGACGGCGTGGCATGCAAGGTGCTGGTGACAGAGAAACACCGCGACGCGAACAGAAGCAACGGCGGCGCCTGGCTGACGCAAAGAGGGGACGCCGCGGAACGCCGCAGTATGCTGCAACTGCCAAGCAGCGCACCCGTGAGGCGACGCATCTGTACAGATTGCTGAGAGACTCGCACAACACAGCCGTGGAGCGATGATCGCCTACACAAATCTAGAACTTCATCGTGCAGCAGGGGAGTTGGCGCGTTTCGACCATGTGTGGGGCAGAAACCGAAAAAGAGAGAGAACAGTGGAGAAAAAGAACAGTGAATGTGACGAGAGAGAAAGAGGAGTGGTGCTTCACGACACGCGCACATGCAACAGAACGACTCCCCCACTCCCACCTGCCCCCCCCCCCATCATCCAATCCTTGCAAGGGAGGTGCTGCATTTCGTTCGGTGCACTGCAGAGGCCCTTTGCATGTGCGCCTCAAAAAAAAAAGAAAAAGCGCGGCAGCCAACACTCTGTGAAATGATCACGGTGTAACAACCAACGACAGGCGCCACGCTTGCAGGCTGACATCACCGCTGCGCTTCCTGTTGACACTGGCTCTGCCGCCATGCTCTTCGCCGTTTGCTCCGTCTCCAGCGGCAGACACCGAACCTAGTGTCACCGGTACACAGTCTATTGTGGCCGCTGTGAAGGGCACAGCAAAACCGGCGAAAAGAAACGACGCCGACGTCGAAAAGACGTGCGCGGCGTGGCGAGCGTAAAAGACGAAAGCGACTATGGACCAGCGGTAGCAGTGTAGTTGACTGCGATCATCACCCAGACCGAAAACACACCCTCGGGAAAGCTGAATGCCTTGACCCGCACCCCGAACTTGGCGTTGTCCATCACCGTGTCGAGTATCTCGCGCCCCACGGCAGAGGCGCGCACGACATCCATCACACTGCTTGCGTCGAGGTAGGAGACGTTGACCGGGATCGCCTTGAACGTCTTTCCTGCCCCCAGCGACCCCTTCACCGACTCCTGGAAGAAGCTGAAGTTCTCAGCGCATCCCTCGCTCTGCTGGCGCTCGTAGAGCACCAGCGCCTGTGAGAGCACGTATGAAACAACGCTGTCGTATGCTGTCATCACACCAAAAGAGTCACGGTAGGCCGATATTGCTGCCCGCAGCTCAATCTCCAACGTGCGCTCCACCGATGGCGCAGCGGCGGCCTCAAAGAGGAGTGGCGCAGACGGGTAGCGCGGCACCATCCGCAGCTTCAAAACGTTCAGCGGCTTCCAGGCCTCTTCGTTGTAGCACTCGAACGACACGGACGCGATGCTGTTCGTCGCCTGGCAGTTGGCAAAGAACGCCTTATTGTTGAACAGGCAATCCACGGTGGAAAATGCCGCCTGCTCACTCGGCGACGACCGCTCGCCAGACGCAGGGTTCCACACTGTTACTCTCGCAGCGCCACGAGCATCTGCAGACCTCGATACAACAAAGACACTTGCCTCCCCGTTGTGGCCGGACCCGATGGCACAGAAGGCGTCGAGACCGAACCCCAGCAGAAGGGAGCAAAGAAGGGTTGCGTGGTTGCAGCAGTGGCCCTGCCTCTGCGACACAAAAATGAAAGGAGAGAGCCAGCCGCCTGCTTCGGCACTCAGTGACCCCACTGAGCTGCTGCCGTCGTTCGCAACGCGCAGCAGTGAAACAAAACGTGCCGCGTCCTGCGGTGAGTCAAGGCCGAAGTCAACCTGAATGGGTGAGACAAAGTGCGTGACTGGGACCATCCTTCCCGTCGATGTAGACGCGAACAGTCGCACTTTGCGCTCCTTGTGTGTGGGGCGCTGGCTCTGATACTCGGACCACCACCGACGAGAGTACACCAGAAACTCCCGATCGGCGTTTGTGACAGCGACACGCTGCTGCTCTACTCTTGAAGCGATGTCCTCCTCTCGGTACCGAATGCGCTTCTTCGACACAAGCTCGAGCTGCAGGTCTATGATGCCCGCTGGTACGCCGGCATTCCGGCCGCAAAGCTCAACGGTGAGCCCCAGGTAGCCGCTCTTCAGCACTTTTCTCCACTCTATGATGTTCTCGCCAAGAAGCTCTGCCACGTTGAGCTGGGTGTCCTCGCGCAGAACGGCAATGTGGAAAGGAGTCGAAACCTCCACAAGATCCGACTCGCCGAAGCCGAAGCCGGTGGCATCGACCTCGAACAAAAACTCGTCATCAAATGCTGGCTCAGCAGAGCACGGCTGCCTCGCAGACCTGAACCTCTGGTTTCCAAACTGAGCAGCAAAGACAACGGAGCGCTTCCGCGCTACCAGCGGGGAAATGTCCAGGTTGTCCACGAAGGCTCGCCCTCCGCCGAGGCGAACGAGCAAGTAGTGTCGACCGTCGCTTGGCACCGCAGTCGACGGCGCCGCACCCATAACCGGTCGCGACTGTATTTGGTTCACAAGCTCTTGCAGAACGCCCTTCTCTCGGACAATACGCATAATTGCGCTGGAATTGTCACCGGATACATCCTCGTCTGCATGCTCGGACACGTACGTGTCCACGATGTCGCGTATTGAGTCAAACACGTTCGTTTCGTGCAAGAATGAGTGAATCGCCGACTTCATGGACCTCAGATGCTCAGGCGAAATCTGGCCGGCTCCGGTTGAAGACTCCATTTTCGAACCGTCCCACTGGGTGTCGCTCCCTACAGAAGCCAACAAAGACAGCGAAAAGAAAGTGGAGGAATGAGAGAGAATGAGGTGGAGACACAAAACATGAGCAAGGAAAGGGCAGAACAACATAACCAGACATTCTCCCTCGAGCTCTGCTGGCTCGAAAAAAGAAAAAAAAAAGTCACATCTACGCCGACAGCGATGCATCTTTCATCATGAATGTGTGTGTTTTTCTCCTTTCTTTTTTTTTTTTTTTTTGCAGACTTCGACGGCTTCAGTGGACGTATTTTCAGCACATCGGGAACAATAATGTTCATTGCGCGTCGCTCAGCCATCATAATACCGGATGTTGCATTTTTTTTTTTCATTTGCCGTGAGCTCAATCCCCATCGTGTTGCACACGAGCGAAAAACAACGTGCAGTTCATCAGCAGTAGAAGCAACGTGTGTACCAGCAGAGCCACTCCCGGCCAGGCCACGCCTTCGTTCCCGTACGGGTCGACAGTCTTCCACACCGAGAGGCAGATGGATGCGAAGAGGAGAAGTGTCGCGAGAAAGAACAAGCTCTTCTCTTTTTTGACGCCATCGTCATCGTCTGCGTCGGAATCGGCGTTCAAGATGTGTGCGGGCTTCACAAGCAACAAAACGAAGCTGCCAAGAAGAGCAACGAGTGTCGGCAACCACATGAGAAAGTTGTACGGCAATTGAGCCGTGCTCGCCATCACGGCGCCGTCTGCGAAAACAAGCATAGCTGATCCAAAAAGGACCCCAGCAAATACGATGGTGACGGAGCGACGGCGGCTCATCGTGACTACTCCACGAGCAAAAAGCTGGAGTGAGAAAAAAAAAAAAAGGAAGAGGTACAGCCGAGAGAAAGAGGGAGAGAAAGAGTACAACAGCACCACGAAGAATGTTGACGCCGACGGCTCCCTCAGGCCACAAGTGCCAGATCGCTGCTTCGCTTTCTTTCTCATCCCGCAAGATGGTGCAGCGTTCATTTTCTATGTTGTGTGTCATTTCTTTTGGGTGCTACATATTTAGCGTGCTTTTTGAGAAAGTGCATCAGTGTTTGCCGCACTGCTACCCACCTGCAACGAAAAAACAAAAAAAAAGGAATGAGTTTCATAGTCTAGTCGCCCAGCACGTAGAGACGAACCGCGTCTTTGTTTTCCACCATCACCCGGCGGACTTTGAGAGGGTCGTCCGACATCACCCCGTTGAGAGGCCATCCAAGGGCCTGCAAGATGTCGAGCTCATCATTGAAGTTCCAGCCGATCACTGCGACGCCGCGGCTTTCGAGGTACCGCCACAACACGGGAGAGCTAAGAACAAATGTCGCCACATTGCCGAGAACTTTGCCGAAGTGCTGCACAGCGCCAGCCTTCATCGTGGTGGTAAAAACGGGAATCGAAAAGACATCGTAGTTCACCGAAAAAAAAGGCAGAAGTCCGGTGTAGAAAAGGAGGTGGGTACGAAAGAAATCGCGCGGCCCTGCGAAGATACGGTACCGCTTGCGGACTTCAGCCCCCTTTTCGGCAAAGTAGTCATTGATGAACTGTTGATTCTGCTGCGAGCTACTTCCAATAAACGTCGTGCTCTCTCTGTTGTGCAATGCGATGAGGTTCAGAACAGCGTAAACGAACGGCTTGCTTGTGTCCTTGATATCAACGTGTAGCGGAACGCGAGGGAACATCTCCAGAACCTCTTTCAGCAAGCAAATCCTTGTGGTGTCATCAACAGGGACCGACTCCGATGCCTCGAATTGACTGAGTTCTTGCGTCGCGAACTCGAGCTTTATAGTCCTCTGGCTCTGCGGGAGCGTCTGCGACGGGTCTCCGCCAACCACCACGTTTGCAACCGACACGCCAGCGTACTTCGGGCCGCATGTGCGCTCCAGCGTATGATCGTGGCAGACCACCACCTCACCGTCTTGTGACTCCCTCACATCGAGCTCAATCATGTCGCAGAGGCCATCCCTCACCGCCCTTGTGAACGTAAACAGCGTGTTCTCAGGACCAAGAAGAGAGCCGCCACGGTGGGCAATGTTGGTGAGCGAGTATGGAAACCTCTTCTTCAAACTAGCCTTCCGTCGCTTGCTGCGACCTGCAATCTGCACAACACAAACAGCGCCAACAACGTACACGCCGGCCGCAAGCGCAATAAAGGCTAAAGCACGCATTGCCAAGAGCGAAAAGCTCCGTTCGCAAAGAGTGAGTGCGACCACGCAGCAGTCGTGCTTGGGTGCTGCAAAGACGCAATGCCCTTGTGGGGGAAGCAGAGAAACGGAACAAAAGAGGCAGCAGGTCTCATTACCAAACTTCAAGGGAGAAACTGCCCCGTAATAAGGAACAGCTCAAAAGTGCGTGGAATTTCACGCACCCCACATACTCCTCTCCGCCGCGTCCGTGGCGTCCCGTGGCTGCCGCCTCAACGGTAATTCTCTTTTTGACTTCAACCTACGCAGTTACACAAGCCCACTAGCCGCCCCGCGGTGTTAATAGTGCCTCGACGGTAGCAGCTGTACCGCACACAGGCCCGCCGCTCCAAAACACAACCTGACGTGCACCAGCGCAGGCGACAACTCAGGGCCACCTCCCCCCCCTTCCCCGAAAAAAAAAAAAAAAGAGGGATTGCCTGGCCGCGGCGGGGGTTTCCAAAAGCCAATCCACGCAAATGCCGCGGCCGCCGCCAAACATCGCCACGGGAACGGAGACAGGATCTCCCAGCACCAAGCAGCAAGCAGACGCACCCCTCCTCCCCTGGATGCACCAAGGGCCCTGGACACGGCACCCTTCGCTGCTCCCCTTCCGCCACCCACCTTGCCGCAGCACAGTACCATTCAAGGGCTTTTCGATGGGCGAACTGGAGATGGCCATCCGTGGCATTCACCGCGACTCTTCGCCAGGACCGGACAACATCTACAATGAGAGTCTGCGAGCGCTCCCGCCACGAGGAAGGAAAGCCTCGCTGGCGATCCACAGCCGGAGTATCTGGTGTGTGGGGGAAAAGGGGATCGCCGTCCCTCTCCTCGAGCCGAAGAGACCAGTGCACGAGCTCACGCGACACCACCACGCCACCCTCACCAGCAGTCTATGCAGGCCACTGGGGAGCGCATGGTAGCACGGTGCATCCGCGACCAATTTAAATCGCTGCCTCAACCGCAGCAGACAGGCTTCCAATCACACCGCTCCACAGTGGACCCACTAGATCTTGTGCCCCTCGGGGTGGTTCGACGACCGCGCGGGACAAAGGTGGGAGCCGCGCCCGTGGACTACGCAGGGGCATTCGATACGGCCGGCCATGGATGCAGCCATGAGTGCGGTGCGGAGGTTCCACGTGGACCCGCACATCCCAGTCGCTGGATCATGGACTCCCTGGAAAACCGCACCGCACGGGTCCACCTCAGCAAGGCCGTGCCGAAGTCCGCTACATTCACGCATGCGGCGTCCCACGGGGCTCTGTCCTCGGCTCCCTCCTCCTCTTCGCCATGGGCGTGGACCCCCGCAGTGTGGAACTGAATCGCCCTCCCGGTGTACATCACGCACTCTTCGCCGACGACGTGAC